>APFE030300217.1:199586-277026 GCA_000404065.3 Pinus taeda
TTGCATACATTAAGCTTCCAACTGTTGATGCATATGGAACTTTAGACATATAATCCACGTCTTCTTGGGTCTTTGGGCACATTTCCTTACTGAGTTTGAAATGGCTAGCAAAAGGTGTACTAACTGGTTTTGCATTGTGCATGTTAAATCTTTTCAACACCTTTTGTATGTACTCATTCTGAGACAATGTTAATTTACGATTTTTCCTGTCTCTAGTTATTCTCATACCAAGGATTTGTTTTGCAGCTCCAAATCCTTCATTGCAAATGAATTTGCCAATTTTCTTTTGAGCACATTTATTTCCTACATGTTAGACCCTACAACAAGCATGTCATCTACATACAATAACAATATAATATAGTTGTCATCATTTTTCTTTTTCAGATGAACATTAATGATCAGAGTACATTCAGATAACCTGTTCAAAACCATAAACTTGTTCATTTAATACCACTGCCTGGAGGTTCTTAAAGCCATACAAGCTATTTCTTTTCAACCTGCACCACTAGTTTCTCCTTCCCTTTCACCTCATATCTTGTGGCTGCTGCATATAATCTCTTCCTCCAAATTTCCCATGGAGAAACATTGTCTTACAATTTAACTGCTTCAAGAGATGCAACAATCTTCCTAACTGCTTACTAGACTTACAATAGTTCTGATTGAATTCATTTAAAACAAAACAGAGAAAATATTTCATTTTCAAAAATCAAATACCTTTCTTCTGTGCCAAAACCCTTCACCACAAAGTCTAGCTTTGTACCTCTATTTTCCTCCATCCTTCTTCCTTCCAGCTGTAAAACCCATTTATTCTTCAATGTAGTTTGCTTGCAGTCACCTCTAAGTCCCAAGTTCTAGTTGGCATAAGGAGGTTGTCTTCTTCTTCCATGGCTACCTCCCACTTTTCTTGCTTTTCAACACTACGATTTGTTCTTCATAGACATTTGGCGTTTCACAAGAATCAGTCAAAACAATAATAATATAATAAGGAGAGGTATGCGTTCAGGGGTTTAATTATCTAGTAGATCTTCCTAACACCACTTTTCTCAGAGTGTTTGGGGTTGCCTATTAGTTGTTTTGGTGGGTTGTTGTGGTTGTGGTGGATTATATTTTCTTAGGCACCTTTACTTTTTCAGTGATCTCATCAAGGACTGCGTATTCCTTGTTTTCTTTTTCCTATTTCTTTTCCTGCAACTGATTCTTATACAAGAACTTTTCATTGAATATTACATCTCTGCTCCTAATGATTTTTGTGATTTTCATAATCATATAAGCGATAACCAAAATCATTAACACCATATCCAATAAAGGTACATTTCTTTGACTTTGCTTCAAGCTTTGTTCTATTTTCTTTATTAATATGGACAAAGGCCTCATAACCAAAAGGATTTAAAAAAGAGTAGTTTACCTTTTTACCTGTCCATGCTTCCTCTGGAACACCACCATCTAAGGAACTTGAAGGCCCTCTATTTATTAGATATGCAATAGTATCTACAACATCTGCCAAAAATTGTAAAGGTAATCCTGCATGCAATCTCATGCACCTTGCACACTCCATTATTGTTCTGTTCATCCTTTCCGACACACCTTTTTCTTGTGGTGTTCTTGGAACTGTCTTCTCTCTACAAATTACATGCTCTGAATAATACCTATCAAACTCTTTGCTGCAATATTCACCTCCATTTTCTAATTTGAGACACTTCAATTGCTTTCCTGTCTCAATCTCAACTAGAGCTTTCCATTTCTTGAAAGTATCAAAAACATCAGATTTATTCTTAATACAATAAATCCAAGTTTTTTAAGTTGCATCATCAATAAAAGTAACATAATAACGAGAGCCACTGAGAGATGATACTTGAGCAGGTCCCCATACATCTGTATGCACAAGCTCTAAGTTTTCACTCTTCTTTTCTTTCCCGACTCTAAGAAATCTGAATCTCTTCTGCTTTCCATAAATGCAATTCTCGCAGAAGTCCAAATCAACATTCTTCAAACCCAGCAACAAATTCCTTGAGTGAAGGATCTTCATCCCCTTCTCACTCATGCATCTGAGCCTATGATGCCATAATGCTACATCTACTTCTTTGGAAGTTAAACCACTAACAGATTTAGAAATACCATTGGATAAATACAATGTACCAACCTTTTCGCCTTTTGCTATTACCAGGGCTCCTTTGATGACCTTCCAAGCTTTATCTGTGAAAGTTGTCACACAACCTTCAGTGCCTAATTTCCCTGTTGAAATCAAATTTTTCTTCAGATCTAGAACATGCCTTACCTCCTTTAGTAGCCATTGGTTTCCATTTTGTTGTTTTATAAGAACCTTACCCATTCTAACAATTTTACAGGGTTTATCATCACCCAAACGGACTTGTCCAAAATTTCCTTGAACATAGTCAAGAAAGTATTTCTTATCAAGTGTGGCATGGAATGAGGCCCCTGAATCTACGACCTAGGAATCAATAATATTTTCGAAAGAAAGAATCAAAGCATCTTGTAACACCTCACTTGTCACATTTGCCTCATGATTGTTTTCTTTCTGTGCATCTCCTTCTTTTCCCTTCTGAGATCTACAGTCTTTCTTTAGGTGCCCTTTCTTTCCATATTTCTAGCACACTATCCGCGATTTAGACTTGGATCTGCCTTTCCTTGGTTTACTGCGATATCCTGGGCTCTTTCCTCTTTCTATTTTTCTTCCCCTAGACTCTGCACTCAAAGCATTACCCGATGTCTCACTGGAGCATTTTCGTCGCATTTCCTCGCTTAGGATAGCACTGACAACATCATCAAACTTTAAAGTACTAGATCTAGAAACAGAGTTAATAATGGACATTACTAAACCATTCCAACTTTCTGGCAATGAGAAGAGGAATAACAGAGCTCTAACTTCATCATCAAATTTTACCCCTACAGAACATAACTGACTTGTAATAGTATTAAAATCATTTAAATGGTCGATAACAGATCCACCTTCCGACATCTTCATATTAAATAACTGTTTCATAAGAAATACCTTGTTTGAGGCCGAGGGTTTTAAATATAGTGTTAGGCCCCTATACTATAGTGTAACCCCTTATTGTTATTAGTACAACCCCCTATTATATTGATGTACCCATGTAGTGCCCATATTGTTACTATTGTGCCCCATAGAAGCCCACTATTGTTATTATTGTGCCCTTAAATTATTATTGTTATGTCGGCCCTGATTATGTTATGACCCCTTAGACTCCTATATATAGAAAGGAGGTCTTTTCATTTGTATCATCCAAGAATTGTTCATTTATGTAATGTAAAGGAGGTTGACCCCTCGAAGAGGCTGAATTTTAAGGCGTTGATCTATCTTTTCTATCTTTTTCTTGGGCTGGTTTCATAACAAATACCCATCAATTTTAACAATGATCAAAAAAGTATATAGAGAATATTGTTAACACCTAATTTTCTTTGAATTTTTTGAAATAAAGAAACAAAATGTTTTGATCTATGCGTTGTCAACTTAATATTTTTTTTTTAAATATTTTGTTTGTTTGTTTGTAAGTCAACATTCTATTCATTTAGAAAAAAGATATACATCTGATGCTTAAAAAAACATGTGGTCTCACCTCGACTAGGTTTGTTGACCAAAATCTGCAGAAGATGGAAAGATACAAAAAAGATACTAGTACCGGTGCCCACAAACAGGAGGGACATAGGCTCCAATAGACATATAAAACATAATAAAAGCAGAGGACATATTAATAATTTGAGGTGACAAAAGTTGGGTTATCTAGAGAATTTCTCGGAGGAGGCGAAGGATGGAAGTTGCACTAAACGTGCCCTTCGAATTATGCCATCCAGGTCTCCAACTTGTTCACTTTCTCTGCTAGATGGTTTTGTCCCCTCCAGAATACCACCACTCATTCCCTGACCTGGCATTGTAAGTAATGCATGCATTCTAGAGTTTCCATCGGCTCCTCATTCTTTTCTCGTTCAATTTGCTTAGCCACATCTACCCGGTCCATCAAGGATTGAATAGGCCACGAAAATTTTCTAGGAAGAAATGTTGCAATCCTTGTGGGTCACGAGCTTCATCGCTTTGAGTAGCTTGACCTCTCCTTCACCCACCATCCTTCCGAGAGTTTCTATCAGTGTGGGATGTATCATGCCACCACTTCTGCCACGCTAATTCACCTGTCCCCAACCTTTGCCTCCTCCTCGAGTAGACGAATGCCCACCTCTGTGAATTCCACTACCTCTCCCCCCACGCGCTCCAAAACCGACACCCTGAGCCCTGCCCACCAGATTTATCCTACTTCCATCCAATATGATTTCTAATGTGAGGGCCTCCTCCCTCCCATTCCCTAGCTCCGCCGGTACAATATCCCACCCATGTCGTGGAATGGGGTGCATCTGCCACTAACCAAGTGCTCCCACAACTACTGAGAATGTGACCCCATCTGCTGGCCTAAATTGCTGCCCTCCAGTCCACCAGACCAACCTCCAAGAGCCTCACCTGCTCCAATGCTTGCCAAAGGATTCTTCACTCCATTCGTCAGTTTGCCTAAGGTCTAGGTTCACGCACTTGAAGCCCATGGAGTTAGCACAACCATCGTCACTAGGACCACCTTCACTATCCCCGCCACACTAGTCACTCCAATGTAAAGAGTTGGATACCAGGAGGACGACAGTTCTCCATAAGCTTGGTGCCTCTCGATCACCACCCTCTCCATGGCATTGCCATATTTTACAAAGACGTTCCTTGCCCCAAATAAACTAGAAATATAATTTACCTTCCTTGAGCACTTATTAGCCCTGTCCCGCCCTGCAAGGCTCGAGAAAAACTAGAATATGGACTCCGTTATACACAAAAAACCACAATTCCCCAAAGAAAATCCATAAACCACCAATTATGTCATGCCTCTGATGTTGCTTCCATCGTCGAGCAGGAAAGTAGGTGTAGCTCCACCACCAAACTTGAGCATCGAAAGGAATTATTGTCTCCTCCCTTATCCCACCTATCAATTTATCAACACTTCCCCTTCGTGAGGCGCCTTGATTACTCACATACCCCATATCGAATGTCTCTGTATGCAATTCCCTCTACCATATATGGAGAGTTGACTAGGAGGTATGAACCTCTCCAATGCCCCATTTGTCACTCTTCATGAGGCCCGACGACCACGTTATTATCAGTACTCACCCCCATCAGGGAATTTTATTATTAAAAATTTATGAAAGTAATTTATATTTATTTCTTGAAAAATGTTTTAATATAATACTTATTATAAATAATTCAAAATTTTGTTAGAAACTAATTAATGGAGAAATGAAATATAAAAATATTGTGAAAACACAAATACAAAAATGCATGAAACAAGAGAGACATAGATATATGTGGTTCACCCAATTTGGGCTACTTCCACGAAGAAATGGTCAATCCTCCCTTTTATATTATCCAACAAAATGAAGAGATACAACCTATATCAGAGCTAATGTAATTTCCTCTTCACTCTCACACAACCTCCTCTCTCTCTCTCTCAGAATAATAATACAGATTAGCAGTGAAATTCCTTCATATAAACCAAGGGTTTCCTTTTGGGGAAAAACCCTAAATTAACATAACTTATACTGTCATATCATCCACCTAATGAATAGTCGATCGACTACGAAATTACAATATTTACAAGGAAAATTTTCATCTATATTTAGCTTCGAGGGTGTTGCCCCCAAACCCCCACCGAGGCGGGAGGCTCATAAAATTTGTCGTTGCCCCCCACTGGACCCCCTTGAGGACAATTAAATCGACAACGTTGTCTCCCCGTTAAGAACAAGGATCCAACACGACTGAAACAAAAATCTTTGAACAATTAGGAAGATAATCAAGCTCCACACCCAACAAGTTTAATGTTAAAATAATTATGAAAATGTTAAAACTTCTAATGATTATTATTTGTGCCTCGTTTGAAAGTTAAAAAATAATAATAGTGGTTAATTTATATTGTAATGATTATTATTTGTGCCTCATTAAAAAACTAAAAATAATGATGGTTCTTAATGTTTATTTAAAAGTTGAAGTAAAATTAACATAAATAATATATATTAATAATTATTAATAATATTACTAATAAAAATAAAAATAAAAACAAAAAATATGTATTACCAACGAGACGAATTGACACGGTTTCACATACAAGGTTTCACTATCTTCTATCACAATTTCACATACAAGGTTTCACTATCTACTTCTAGATCTGGCATTTAGAATAAGATTTCTTTTAAGCAAGTCTTGTGTTACGACATCCTGATCTAGATTTTACACAAAACTTGTTTTTAGGAAACTACCATATAAAATAAGTCAAAGTTCATCTAGATCGACCATTTTTCAAAAAAAAATTATTATAATTTTTGAAAAAATTTACGGAGCGTCATTAATGTTATAGACAAAGTTTCATTAATCAAGGTTGTTTTTTACTCCATGGAGAGGTGCTCTTCAACCTAATATGGAATAGATGTTTAATGAGATAGCCAAATTTTCATTAATAAAGTTTGTTTTTCACTCCATGGAGAGTTGCTCTCCAGCCTAATATGAAAATATGTCGTGTAAGTGTACCATTTATGTTATATAAATATTTTGACTTGATGACAATAAAAATAAAACATAAAAAGTGTTCATTATTTAGAAAATATATTTAAATTTAAAAAATATAACAAACTAATACTTATAAATATTGTCTAAGGTAGTTCGGGTAAAATTAAGTCATAATGTCAATTTGTCATTTGTTCTAATATTTTTGGGTCCTAGTTTTATACCTTATATATATATATATATATATATATATATATATTATATAATATATGATATATATATTAATACAATATCTATATATAACCAGACTATAACCAGCTACAATGGATCAGGGTTACCCATGGGACTTCTTCAATGGGGCAAGTAAGGGTCGACCCCTAATGACAAGAGCAAGGGTGATCTTATTCCTTTCAAAGCACCACCAAGTCTGATGACATTGTTTTCATTGATGGAAAAGGAGAAACAAAAAGAATGTATGCATGTGATCAAGGCAAAGAAGAAAATAAAGAGCAACAAAGATGAGATGGCAAAGGAGCAGTAAAAGATGTGATGGAAAAGGAGCAATAAAAGATGTGATGGCAAAGTAGCAACAAAAGAGCAGCAAAGGAACAATAGGAGTAGCAAGGTATGTTGTAGTGGTGTTTGATAGTAAGAGGTTATGTTTCATATTGTTGATGCTTGATGAGAATGCAACACAAACATGTGATGCAAAGGGTGATGGAAAAGGAACAACAAGAGAAACAAGGAAAATAGGTGATGGCTTGGAACAAAGGAGCAACAAATATCATGGCACAATTTTGTAAAGAGGTACATTGAGTTATGCTTGTTATAGCTTGCAGAGGTTGCTTGCATATATGTTGTGATGATGTTGATGCTTTCATATGTTTTGTTAAGGCTGATTTGAAGACTGGTTTGTTTGAGGAGATTGTTGTGATGCTAGGCAAATGCAAAGGCATGAGCACTCTTGTGATGCTAGGCAAATGCAAAGGCATGAGCACTCTTGTCATGCAAGGAAAAGACATGAAATATATTGTGATGAAAGGCTATGGAAAAGGCAAATGTGTGCAGAATGTTTGCATATGTTTTATGTATAAAGTCCATTACAAGCTAATTAGGACTTTATTTTATTTTACTAATTCCATTTTATTTCAATTTCAATTATTTTTATTTTTATTTACATTAATTATAATGTTATGCTATTTTATTATTTTTATTTACTTTTAATTTTATGCTATTTCATTATTTTTGTTTTTCATTTAGTTTGTTTTTATTATTTTATTTGATCTTTGTTGTTTTTATGGATTTATTGATTGGCAGTTATAATGCTTTATCCTTTGATTTTTTTGTTTTTTGTTTTTTGTTTTATCCCTTAATTATCATATAGCCGACTCTCTTTTATCTCTCTTCCCTTCCCTGCCCTATTTATACCCTCATCATTTTTTCTTTTTTCTCTCGACAAGATTGTCCTGATGATGAGTCTCCAAACAAATAAGACTTTGGTTGTTGTAATTTTCAAGGATGAATTACATTAATGCATATTATTTGAATAGGTTGAAATTTATTCTATTGGAATGAAGAATGTGAATGCATGTCATTTAGATGTGGTGAAATTCATTTTTGTATTATAATATTAAAGAGTTGAAAGAATTTTGGAATTTACTAGACACCCTTGGAATGCAAAGAGACAAGTTTTTTCATTTCAGATTCATGTGTGGAATACTAATAGCCATCAAAGTTGATTTATAAATTGGTGTGAGGTTGGAAGGATGAATGATTAGAGAATTAGAGAATGTGAGAGATGATTGAGGTGTTTTTCATTAATCACATGAAAACATATATATAGCTGATGTGAAGTAGATTTGAGGAGAAGAAGAAGCAGGAACAAAGATAGAGGTATGGATATTTATAGGCGAGGTAGCCAACACATTCTTTTTTGTTATTTGTATCTGGGGATTGTAGTCTCCTTTCAAGTTGTAGCTTGATAAATGACAAGTTGGAGCCTGCTGAGGTAGGAACCTCTTGGTTGTATCCTATAGAAAACTTATGGGAGTCAGAGCTTCCTTATATATTATAACATACAAAAAATTTGAGGTAGTAGCCTCCTGCAGGCTGGAGACTACAAAAAATTAGATGTAATAAGGGAGTAAGAGCTTGCCTTTGCATCACAACAGTAACAAAGTCGTGGTTTTCTCCCTTTATGGGTTTTGACTTACATCTGGTGTTCATATGTGATGATTTTGTGTGTTGATTCTATGTTTCCATGAAAGTTGTTATGTTATGGTTCACATATTACATATTGTTCATATATTAAATTTGTGTTTTATATGGTGTCAAACTGCTCACTGAATAGTTCATATAAACATTAAGAAGAAAAGAAAAAGTTGTCCATGAATGTGCTAAATTGATTCACACCCCCCCCCTCAATTTAGTCAAGTTTCTATCGATTGGTATCAAAGCAGGTTCCTTCGGAATAAGCCTAATGATTTGAAGGTAGACCTAGTTAAGTCATGGACTATCAAATTGTTTATGTGCAAAGTACAACAAAATTTTATGAATGGAGAGATAAGGTAAATATGAAGTAATATCTTATGGACATGGTGTATGGAAGCTAGTATGTGATGGTTACTGTAAATATTATCGCTCTGTGCAAGAACAATAGTGGAATGCTCAAGAAAAATGTGCAATCTATAATAACCTTCACAATAAATATCTTGATATTGCTATAGATTTAATAGTTTTCAAAATAAATCTGGGATAGATTGCATCATATGCATGAAGGAAAAATACAAGTAGCAGTAGTACAGAAAAGGAGAAGAAGAAGAAGAAATAGGGTTTTCAAAGGAAAGCATCCAGTCAAATGAGACATCTGCTAGTGTGAATGTACCTAAATTTCATGAGGAAAATATTGATGAAAAGTTAACTGAACATCAAGCTATGCTTGACTCAATCCTGGTTGAAATAGATAGACTGAAGAATGAAATCAAAGACCTAAAGAAACTTGTGCATATATGTGGTGAGAGAGAGCATGAGTACAAGGAAGAAATTATTAGTATAAGGACACACTTATAAGAAGCATGGAAAAATGAATAAATGATCAACAACTGGGTAAAGGAGAGAGAAAAACAATATGAAATATTAGAAGGTGAGATTGGAAATGAACTAGATGAAAATAATAGACTATGTAAAAAGCTACAAGATGAGATTGTCTCGATGAAGAACTTATATAAGGCCATTAAAGAGAACACAACAACATTAAAAGGACTTGTAGGAGAAGGGAAAAACAACATGAACAGCAAGGAAACAAACAAATACAAGCAACATAATCAAAATGAAAAGAATGGTTCAAGGAATTCTTTTTTGCAAAAAGGCCAATTAATCGTAGAGATGAATTAATCAAATTTGGAAGATTCCAAAGGAGCTTCTTTGCTTCTTTGAAATATATCAAATATTTTTCTTCCCATAAACCTAAACATGTTGCAGTGCAATGTAAGACAAAGCAAATCAAGTTTAATCATCAAAATATGCAACAAACAAGAAGGCTCCCTCAAGCAAACAATAAGAGAAGAGAATCATCTACTTGGTACAAAAAGCATTTTTATGGTTACTGTTGTTCCTTAAGAAACCAATTTTTTGGACGTAGGGAAATTGTGCTTAAGACATTAATAAATATCACTTACTGTCACTTATTGTTTGTTGTGTTCTCAAATGAAGGACCTGGAAACTTGGTTTTAAACTCTTAATACATGTATGACCATAACATCTCAGAATGCTATTTGTTGCTAAATATAAATGATGGATGAAGATAGTTTGAAGGGGAAGCTAAAGATAATATGTTGATCTTTCATAGAAACTACTATCTGTAACTTAGAGGAATTATGATAATGAGAACTGAATCATAGACAATATGCTGATCTTTCACAAAAACTATTATCTATAATTTAGAAAGAAAGTGAGGACTTCAAGTATAGGAGCACTCTTTTAAGGAACTTTAACCTTATCTACATAAGTAAATAAAGTCCTGCTGCTTCATTACTATACTTGAAAAGAAGAAAACATAGCATGACACAGAGAAGCTTACAAAATTATATGCAACAATTCATGGAAACTTCTGATCCTTTCATTAATCAATGATGATTCTAGGAATACAGTCCCTAGTCTCTGGGTTCTCCAAAGTTCGAACCACCAACCCTTTCTCTGTAAAATTTCTTCCTTTTATACATTTGTGAAACAAATGTGAAACTGTCAAACTACTAAACTGTTTCCCTAACTATCTGAATTAAAAATTATTACAGAATTTTATAGAGGTTTAAAGACACCTCAAACAGCATAAAATAACAGGAAACAACTGAATTTAGAAGAGGACAATAATTGCTGACTTGCTCTGTTAATCCGTTGTTGAGTTTCTTCTGTAGATGCTTTAATAATGCTTAATCTGCTTGCACCGTAATTAACTGTGTTGACCTGTGTAAACCTGGGCTTATGCATGTAACGAGATTCAATCAACCTTTCCAAACCTTCAATATCCCTTTCTTAACCCATATATATATATATATATACATAGATATAGATATATATGCCCGCTTAACATTAGTTATATCACGATCTTCACCTATAAACCCTTATATCGGCGCTAAATTCATTATAAACCATTTATAATAAACATATCCATAAAGCATGCATTTCTACACTTTTCAAAGTGTCTGCATAGTTCTCTAGGCAACAAATTTTCCCGATAGATCCCCACCGTAGATATGTGATTAGTGATTAAATGGTTTATAAAGATTTTAGGCGAGACATAAGCCCTGAGAATACCCGCCCGAAATGGGCAATTTTCTCTCTCCACTTGACTGCCATGTGTTGAATGTTGAGTGGGATTAGGTGAGCCCACTAAAAACCACTTACCACTTTACATCCACCCGAAATTCCACCTTTTAACTTAAAATCCACCTTTTCTTCAGATTTGGCTTTAACGCTAATTTTTTCGTTTACACAACAAAATCAACGCAAAACACATAAAGCGGAACAGAAATGGAATTAACCCAAATTAATAAATATATCAGGTCTGGAACCCAATCGCAAATTGCAATCAACACTATGAACATACACATAAGGCGCTTTATGGACCCAATAGAGTTATTAAGCACATTATGTATCATTTTGAGTCCGGCCCACCCATATCGTAATCGACATTAGCCGTATATATATCTATATCTATATCTATATCTAAATATATATATATATATGTGTGTGTGTGTGTGTGTGTATTAAGAGTTCTGAGATATTGTGGACTCAACGGGAGATTTAAACAATATATATGTAACATTGGGTCCGACCATTGCATATCACAATCGACGGAACCAACTCTATATGCATAAAGGCTTTGTGGACCTGACATAATTACAAAACAAAATATATATTATATCGGGTTCGGCTTACCCATATCACAATCAACGCTTATTTCTATTATAATCCCATTATAATAGAAATATATAAAAATGCATAGTTATAAGGTATATGAGGAACTTTTTGATATGGTGGACCCGACGGGACTTAGAACCACACCATATATACATTTCGGGTCCGACTATATATGTTTTAACACTTTTCTCCTTTGTAAATTCTTTATTTCAATATGCATACATATATATATATATATCGGTTATGACTCCATTTATGTTGCGATTTAACTTTATCACATGGCCCATTTCCTCCATACTTGTTCCTTTTGCGATTTTGATAGGTTGAACCCCCCTTAATGATTTTAGGCCACACATTGCGATAAAATTGATAAATAAGGCTTAAATCACAATATAAGCTACAACATCTGGCTCCACCTGGGGATAGTGCTTTTGTCTCGGAAGCACTAAGAACCGCAGATCAGTGTTGTATCCATTAAGCATGGAATCATATATTGCTTCGCCAAGTCTTAACTATGTAAAAATCTGTACAGTGAACCCACACCAATATCTACAGTGATTAGATGCTTGCACTTTGATAGCAAAATATTGAAAATCATTGATCAGTAGCCTTAGTTGGGCATGGAGTCCAAAACTATGCAAACCCTAAAATCTGACAACTGAAACCTGACAATCTTGAAGTCTGACACCTTTGCAAACCAGTTTCCAGCTGGGAAAGTCACCCTTATTCATCAACCAATCATTAAACTGAAGAATTGCCACTAGAAACCAAATGCTCAACCCCTGAGTTTATTTATGTACAAGTCCCTATATATGTACATGACTGACCTCAATCAGGTGAAGTCAATCTTCCAATGATACCAAACTAGCATTTGAGTGCATAATCTTGGGCCACTCTGCTAGTGAATTTTTAAAATACAATTCATCCTAAATGAAAAGTAAACTATGCATAAAGGCAGCTCACAACAAAAATTAGGAGTATATCTACAAAATTATATATGTAGACTGCTGATAAATTTTTCCATGTAATCTGCTACAGGATCTTCAAAAGTATAAGAAAAAATTTGCTCTTGATCAACTTCAAAAAATAAATTCTCTATGTATGAAGGTTCCTGATCAATTAAACCTTCTGTTGGGATAATATGTTCAACAGAACAACCAACAACATCTTTAAGAAAATGATATATGTCACCTTCATATCTCCACTTTTCTTCTCTAGGCCTTGATTGAAAATAATTTTTAATTCTAACCTTAGGAAGAAAAAGAAATTTTGTCACATTACTATATGGCATATGATCAACTTCGAATAGATTGTTTACCTCTGATCCATGAGCATCTTTGTGTTCTTCAATGCAATGGCATACAACCTCTTTATCAACTTCCTTTTTACAGGAAATAACCTCTTTTTCTATGATAAATGGCTCAATATATTGTTGTCCAACATATCCCACTTGCTGGTTTCTTCCTGTATATTCAACACCCAACTGATGAACTTGAAGAGATTCATCTTGTTCCCCAATTAAACCATTTTCATTATAGATAGGAGGATCATAAAATATAACAAAATAGGAACTCTGGGGATTTATTTGCAACTCAATCATTTCTTCCTCTTCTTGATTGCTGAGTAGAGACTCTTGATGCATGTTTAAAATTTCCTCCATCTGAAGACTCTCTTGATTTGCTTGGAATAGGGTCAACCCATTCTTTGCTTGGGAATTTATTGAAGAAAACTGTTTTATAACCCTCACTGCATCATTTTGAGAACATGTTAGTTCCTCGTTTTCAAATACTTGCTGATAACTCTGAATGCTTGATATATTATCAACAAAATCATTAGTTTCATCAACAAGATCATCTTGAGCTTTTAAAGTTTCTTTAGCATCATAAAATTCACAACAACCTTCAAAAAGAAACTTGTGTGGGTAATAAGTTTTACAAGAAGAATTGAACAGTGAATGGAAATCTTTCAAATATGAAATGCTTGAAAGATGAAGAGACCTAAACCAAGCCTAGCTTCTTGATCCAAAGAAAACATAAACAACTTCATCTTAACATATTCATGAATGATTCCCTACTACTCCATGCATTCATGAAACTCTTGGAGATGCTGAGATGGATCTTCATATTCCTTTCTACTGAATTTTGGAAGATACTCATTCCACACAGAAAATGCAGGCATATCATGAGGATATCCGGTGATCCCAGTAAAATCAAATGGATCAAATTTATGGAGTAAGAATGCAGGGAGAGCCATTAAAATCTAGAAAAGAAAACTTCAATGTACAGTGGAGTCACCAATCAATGTGGTAAGTGAAAATCAAAGTTGTGCATATACGACCAACTGCTGAAACTTGTCACTCTCAAGAATCAGCTTCAAACTTAATGAACCCAAGAAAAAGTGTTGTTATTCTTTTGCTTTGCAGGCTGTGGTCTTTATTACAATGGAGTCGCCTTTTATTTCCTTTATTCAAAACAACCAAGTATTTCCTCCTCACTGAACAACTAGAGGAAAATATTGAAACCTAGGGAAAAATCTTCTTGTCTTCTCTCCCTGGTAGTGACACCAATTAATGTTGTTCCTTAAGAAACCAATTTCCTGGCTGTAGGGAAATTGTGCTTAAGACATTAATAAATATTACTTACTGTCACTTATTGTTTGTTGTGTTCTCAAATGAAGGACTTGGAAACTTGGTTTTAAACTCTTAATACATGTATGACCAGAACATGTCAAAATGCCATTTGTTGCTAAATATAAATGATGGATGAAGATAATTTGAAGGGGAGGCTAAATATAATATGCTGAGATTTCACATAAACTACTATCTGTAACTTAGAGGAATTATGATAATGAGAACTGGATCATAGACAATATGCTAATCTTTCACAGAAACTATTATCTATAATTTAGAAAGAAAGTGAGGACTTCAAGTATAGGAATGCTATTTTAAGGAACTTTAACCTTATCTGCATAAGTAAATAAAGACCTGCTGCTTCATTACTATACTTGAAAAGAAGAAAACATAGCATGACACATGACAGAGAAACTTACAAAATTATATGCAACAATTCATGGAAAATTCCGATTCTTTCATTAATTAATGATGATATCAGGAATACAGTCCCTAGTCTCCGGGTTCTCCAAAGTTCAAACCACCAACCATTACTCTGTAAAATTCCCTCCTTTTATACATTTGTGAAACAGTTGTGAAACTGTCAAACTACTAAACTGTTTCCTTAACTATCTGAATTAAGAATTATTACATTATTTTACATAGGTTTAAAGACACCTCAAAGATCATAAAATAACAGGAAACAACTGAATTTAGAAGAGGACATTGCTGACTTGCTTTGTTAATCCGCTGTTGAGTTTCTTCTATAGATGCTTTAATAATGCTTAATCCTCTTAAACCGTAATTAACTGTGTTGACCTCTGTAAACCTGGGCTTATGCATGTATCGAGATTCAATCAACCTTTCCAAACCTTCAATGTCCCTTTATTAACCCAAATATATATATATATATATATATATATATATATATATATATATATATATATATATATATATATATATATATATATATATATATATATATATAGATATATATATATATATTTGCCCTCTTAACATTAGTTATATCACGGTCTTCACCTATAAACCCTTATATTGGTGCTGAATTCATTATAAACCATTTATAATAAACATATCCATAAAGCATGCATTTCCGCACTTTTCAAAGAGTATGCACAGTTCTCTAGGTAACATATTTGCCTGATAGATCCCCACCGTAGATCTACGATTAGTGAATTAGACGGTCTATAAAGATTTCGGGCGAGACATAAGCCCTGAGAATACCTGCTCGAAATGGGCAGTTTTCTCTCTCCACCTGATTGCCACGTGTTGAATGCTGAGTGGGATCGGGTGAGCCCACTAAAAACCACTTACCACTTTACATCCACCTGAAATTCCACCTTTTAACTTAAAATCCACCTTTTCTTCGGATTCGGCTTTAATGCTAATTTTTCCATTTACATAGAAAAATCAATGCAAAACACATAAAGTGGAACTGAATGGAATTAACCCAAATTAGTAAATATATCGGGTCTGGAACCCAATCAAAAATTGCAATCGGTGCTGTGAACATACACATAAGGTGCTTTACGGACCCGACAGAGTTATTAAGCACATTATATATCATTTCGAGTCCGGCCTACCCATATCGCAATTGGCATTAGCCATGTATATGTATGTAACCCAACGGGAGATTTAAACATTATATATGTAACATCAGGTCGGGCATTGCATAACACAATCGGCGGAACCAACTCTATATGCATAAAGGCTTTGCGGACCCGACGTAATTATAAAACACAATATGTATTATATCGCGTCCGACTTACCCATATCGCAATCGGTGCTTAGTTCTATTATAATCCCTTTATAATAGAAATATATAAAAGTGCGTAGTTATAAGGTATACAAGGGACTTTTTGATATGGTGGATGTGAATAGACTTAGAACTACGTTGTGTATACCTTTCAGGTCTGGCTATATATGTTTTAACACTTTTTTCCTTTGTAAATTCTTTATTTCAATATGCATACATATATATATATATATCGGTTATGACTCCATTTATGTTGCGATATAACTTTATCACATGGGCCAATTCCTCCATACTTGTTCCTTTTGCGATTTTGATAGGTTGAACCCCCCTTAATGATTTTAGGCCACACATTGTGATAAAATTGATAAATAAGGCTTAAATCACAATATAAGCTACAACAGTTACTATCATTTATGTAATTAATTTGGACATAAAGTTGTTGAGTAAAAAGTGTATATAAATAAGAACATGAATGAAAGAAGATACCCTTAGTTTCCTATATTTCTTGGCCACACAAGATGTTATCTATGTGATAACCTTGGTCAGAAAGCCAAAGATTGCAAGCTAAAATATATCTTAAAGAGCTCTATACAAAATATGAAAACAACTCTAAGCAGACCAAACAATGAAGAAACTTTAAGCAAAAGAAGGCAACCAACTAAGGTATGGAAGAGGAAGAAAAAGGAGTAACCTAAGACTTTAATAGGTAAATGAATTCATCATATACTAAGGGGGAGCTACTCAAGAAAGCAAAGGAAGAATCCATTCAGTGTTATAGGAGCAACAACATCTCAAGGGGAGAGTAGCCCCAAAATATCTTGAAAAAAAATCAAATTTACACTTGAAATGTCGAAGAGACTTGGTATGTTACTTATTGTAGCTGAAGCAAGGAACTATTGGTTACCCAATATGGATTGAATGAGTGAATATATGCAATGTCACATGGTAAATAAATTACCATGTTATTGAGCAATAAAAAATCATTGTGAAAAGAAAGACTAGTTGGGGAACCTCTTTCGAAATTTTAGTCTCTACTAAAAATTTGTCGAGTGAGATCATTAATGCTAAGAATTAAGCCAAATAGAAATCAAACCTAAAATATATTGAGTGAAATAAATTCGAGGGAAATAAAAGGGGATTGCAGCAAATCCAAAAAAATCCAACTCACCTTTGAAGAATTACAAGAAAATGAAATAACCAAGTAATATTACTCAAATATCCTCTATCTCTATGGGATTTACCATGAAGAAGAGGAAGACAATGATTTTAAAGTATCATGTCAAAAGAATTATTTAGAATAATTAATTCCAATGATGTGGGTGATTCAAAAGATGAGAGAAGCTCTTGAGCTTGAAATTGGACCATATTTCTCCATTCAATTGCTTTCTCTACATAGTTGTATACCAAATGAGCTCACCCAATGAAATCAAAATTAGACACTGTGACATCTAAAGGTTTGTGGGAAGTTTCATGATCTATCAGCTATTAACATTGCAGTAGAATTATAAAAATACATTTCAATTGCAAAGGAAGTGCAAAGAACAACTAACAGAGCAGGATACCATAACCTATGCAAATGAAAATAAGGCTAAACCCTAAAAATAAAGAATTGATATAGATCCACTTTGTGTGAATTGATCACAAGAGGAAACTAAAAGAGTAAGCAAGCATTTCAACAACAAAAAAATGGCATCTCAAAGAGAGTTGTATGATTGCAAGCATCGTATTTGCAAGCAAAAGGAAATGCATGGAATTGATATAAGAAGTAACATAGTGGTTTCAAAAAATTTCAAGGCCAGGTATGATATGGTATTAGGACTAAGATTATTGATTGAAGTGACAGAGATGACAATGAAAAACCGTACAAAGGCAGAGGTAGCAAGAATTCAGTGACAGGACATACATACATATAGTAACGTAAGCACTATAATTATAGAGAGAAGGAACAAATCATCATGGATAGAGTATGAGGGTAGCGTTAATACTCCTTCAATGTTAATACATTCTTTACAACATATGAGGGTAACATTGTTTGAAATGCATTCTTTCAACAACATTTTTAATGGTGCATACCCAACGTTCATAATGCATTGGCCAATCATTAATGTCCAATAGTTAATGGGGTGGAGTTCATCTAATGGTAGTTTCATTCTAATGGAAATCTGATATAAAGAAGAGAATGCTATATACTATTAACCTGTTAATATCCAAATATATGTTATGGAGAGAATTACATCATGGAGACCATATTAACATTTCCAACATAACAATATAATGCATTGCCAATAGTATAATTCATTGAAACATTGATTGTCATTGGAGAATTGATTATCTTTGCCATTGGTTCATATTTATGGAACAATGTTATATATGTTTTATCATTGCCATTGGAGCATAATAAAATTTCCAACCTATATAATTCATGGCCAAAGTATTAACATTTCCAATGTATTTTCATTGGAGATATTTAATTTCCTTACTCTTCCATTACAAAGTTTATTGCCAACATTCAAATATGGTTCTCCAACCTTAATATATATATTACAATAAATCACTATGAATACAGTGTTCTATGGAATGTGTGGTTTTATATGATTTACATGTAGCATCCGGACCAAGATAAGGAGTAGAGTGTGAGAGAAAAGTAGAGATATGAATTGGAAATGCTTATGGTTTGTAGTTGATCTAGATATTTTACTTCAAGGATGCATACAAAATTGCACATAAAAGAGCATGTAATCAAATGACATAAAAACATAAAAGAAGCATAATTCAAAAGCAACCATGAGATCAAAGGCACAAAACAACTTCATAACGGAGTTCACCCAGTGTAGGCTACGTCTCCATGCCTTGCTCAATGTGTGGATGCCTCTTTCATTAATTGGCAATGAAATCAAATTACAAGCAATTACAAAATGACACCTTATACCTCCTTCCAGGGATGACCTGAAATTGTAGACCTTTGATGGAGAAATGGGCTGCATAGTTGGAATCCTAGTGAAAAATAGTGAAAAATGACTATAAAGTTGGCCCATTTCTGACACTGGCACTTCTCAACCCCCAAGGAATCTTATTAGCATACAAAAGATACCCTTGCATCAAGGTTCCACTCCCTGGACCCTGCGTCAGGGTTCCACCCTTCTAGACCTGCTCACCATTTCGGTGCTTAACTATGCATTCATCCCTGCCAGTCTCTGCTCTCCTCCCTCGAATGGAAATTTTGGAGTTTAAATGGTGTAGCACCGACGGATATCCCAACAAAGCCGTTGGGTGAGTTGGTTGGTGCTCAGAATAGCACCAGTGTAGTCAGGGGTTCCAACCCCACCGACCCCCCATATATATCCGGCGGGTGTGATACTTTGCATTTTGTGGTGTCCAGCAGTTATGGAGTCGCCACCGGTGGGCCGGACCACCGACCAATGTAGGTTTGACACCCGTTGGTCATTGATTTCATGGCAGTTGTTTGACAACATAACATATATAACATGTGGCTCAGTCCATTTGACTGTTGTTCGGCTTTCAAACCATTTTGGAGCTATAATATGTGGTAATATATACCAAAGTGGGTTCTTGATATATTTTTCGACCCTGATTTTTAATACATAAGTCACAACATATTATTATATGGTTATATAAGAACCATATAATTAATATTTTTATGGATATTATATGTCTATATTATATATATCTCTCTCTCTCATATATATATGTATGTATATATATATATATATATATATATATATATATATATATTATATATATATATGTATATATATGTTATATATATGTATATATATGTATATAGATATATATATATATATATATATATATATATATATATATATATATGTATTATGATATTTATATATATTATATATATATATATATATATATATATATATATATGATGTTGTCTTTTGTGCCGGGGCAGAAGGAAAACACTGTCGTACCATGTGTGGATGACTAATTGGCCATTTGGTTGCCACATAGGTAGAATAGTTCCCATGTCTCCTTACTACTTGCAAACCTTTGATGGTGATAGGATGGTCATACGATCTCTGATCAAGGTGTTGTTCGTGCCATTGGGTTCGTAATGACAAGTTATTTAACTTGGTATCGTTATAGCCAAGGTTCAAGAATTTCAAAATTTAAGCCTTTGAAGATCCTCCTGGATCATTTCTCCCCACTAATGAGCTTTTGATCCGCTAAAAGATTTATCATTCAATTGGAAAGTGAGGGAATTTCTCCCTCACTTTCTCCTTTTCGATTTAATAGGCCTTGTTTGGGTGCATTCCCTTGAAACTAATATGAAGGTACTCCAAGTCTCCCCATCGTGAAGTCCTAGTCCTCATGTCAAGAATGATATCCTTAGGTAGCTTGTCCAAGTATTTGGGTGAAAAGTCTTCCACTGTAGGAACCTATCCAACCTATTCGGTGTCCATAACCAAAGGAGGCTAGCTTCAAGTTTTCAACAATCACCACTGAGTACATTTGCATGTATGTTGGAAAATCTTGGCCAAAATCATGGTCTCCAATATTCCCTAATATGGTGAATGGACCATAGCGAATTGGTCTCAACTTCTTTCCTTCCCCTTTCAATTCTTCCTTACTGATGTGGAGCCACACCTTGTATCGAACCTGAAATTTGTGTTCAATCCAGTGTTTATCATGTTGAGCCTTGTATTGGGCTTGAATTTTCTCCAACTGCTCCTACACTACTTAGTGAATCATTTGAATTTGTTGAATGAACTTTCATGCTTTGTCCCTGTCATCTTACCCATTGGAATCTTCATCTCTCCCAAAGACCATGTCTAATGGATCGATTGGAAAATATCCAAAGCATGACTCGCACAATGATGTTTGAGTGGATGAATGCAATACCCAATTGTATGCATGTCGTACATAAGGAAGTTTCTCATCCCATTACTTGGGATGCTTGCCATAATATCCTCGGAGTAAATGTATCACTATGCGGTTGACAACTTTTGTTTGTCTGTCGGTCTGCGGACGAAATCTTGAGCTCCTCTTTAGCTTGGTGTCCATCATTCTCCAAAAACTTGTGCAAAAATCTCCAAGGAAGCGAAAGTCTCGACCAGACATAATGGATGTGAGCAACCCAAAGTGGACCCATACAATTTGGAAGAAGAGATGAGCATTGTGCTGTGTAGTTTTCTGCTTTTTACAAGGCATTAAGACACACATTTTGCTAAATCGATCCAAAACGACATATAAATAGTCATGACCTCTCCGAGACAAAGGTAAACCACCAACAAATTCCATTGACACACTTTCCCATGGATGACTCAGAATAGGGAATGGTGTGTAGAGCCCAAATTTTCTATTAGTGGGCTTGCTAATTGAACACAACACACATCCCTTTACATATCGAGTCACAATAATTTTTATTTGAGGCTAATAACATAATATTTGCAAATGACACAAAGTTTTCCCTACACCAAAATGACCCGACACAAGAGAGGTATGTGCCTCTCTGATTACATGTTTTCTCTGATTGGTGGGGATACAAAGTTTACTAAGGTGGTACAACAATTTTCCCTACAAATGGTAATTATCCACCTGTGATCCATGAGTTAGCTTTGTATAAAGCTCCTTAAAATATTCATGATCAACTTATTGTTCAAAATAACTTTCAAAAGATAAAGAAGAATTTTGCAAAACTATAGATGCAGAAATAAGAGGGCGAGAAAGCATATCTGTCACTTTGTTGCTAGTACCCTTCTTGTATTTTATTACCAAGTGAAACTTTTGGAGGAATCACATCCATCTGAAATGATGTGCTTGTGAAACTTTGGTTTTCCACTAGAGGTAATGAAAGGGCTGGTGATCTATGTGAATGGTGGTCTCCTTGCCAATCAAATAGTGCTTCCACTTCTTCACGCTTTGAACCAAGGCATACAACCCGCTGTCATATGTGGGATAGTTCACAACAACTTGGGAGAATGTCTTTGAATGGTAACATGCATGTTTCCTCAGACCTATGTTGCATAAAAAATTCTCCCATGGCATACCCATTAGCATCTGTCTCAATAGCAAAAGGTTGTTGGAGGTCAGATAAGGCCAAAACTAGTGCGGTACTGATCTTCTCTTTCAGTGTATCAAAGGATATCTGTTGATTCCCTCCCCACTAAAAGTTTTACTTCACACTTGTCAATGTATGTAAGGGGGATGAAATGATGGAGAAATTGGCAATGAACCTTCTCCAGTATTGTACTGCACCCAAAATCTATGAACCTCTATAACATTGGTGGGTTTAGGCCACTTTACAATCACATTAACTTTAAAAGGATCTATTTTTAATTGTCCACCTCCAACAATGTGACCCAAGTAAACCAAATAGGTCTTACTAAATTCACACTTAGACATTTGACAAACTTTTTTTCTTTTCTCAAAAGATCAAGCACCCATTTAACATGATTCATGTGATCTTCCCATGTTCTACTATACACAAGAATGTCATCAATATACACAAGTACACAATCATCAAGAAAAGGTTTGAAAATATCATTCATCACCCTCATGAATGTGGTTGGAGCATTGCATAGTTTAAATGGCATCACCAACCATTCAAAAATCCCCTATTTTGTCTTGAATGCAATCTTCCATACATCTTATTATGCAATCATGACTCGATGATAGCCACTTTGCAAGTCCAGTTTTGTGAAATAGACAACATTTTTGAATTGATCTAATAAATCATTAATGTGAGGTAGAGGGTATTGATTCTTCACTGTTATTTTGTTGAGTGCCTTATAGTCTACGCACATCCTCCATCCTTCTTTGGCACCAACACAATAGGTGAAGCACATGGAGAAGAATTTGGCCTTATGACCCCTTGGTTCAGCAATTCCTGCACTTGCTTCTTTATCTCCTCCATCTCAATGGTTGACAACCTATACATACCAATGTTGGGTAAAAGAGCATCCTGCTACAAGTGAATCTCATGTTGGATCTCATGCTTTGGAGGAAACCCACTTGGTTTCTGAAAAACACCAATATAGTTAGAAAAATTTTCATACAATTCTTTCTTATGAGTGGGACAGGGAAAATTTTAAGAACCACCCTAAATTTATATGTATAGTAAATGTGCGAATCCCCATGATACATAGGAAAAATAGGAGGCGATTTTATCACTAATATATATATATATATATATATATATATATATATAATTAGGAGGCGATTTTATCACTAATATATATATATATATATATATATATATATATATATATATATTATATATCTATATTATATATATATATATATATATTATATATATATATATAATATATTGGCGAATCTCTCACTAGATTATATTATCTTGTAAAGTAATGGCGAAATCTTTCACTGAATTATAAAATCTTGTAAGATCTTGGAAAATATTTCACTGAATAATAAAACATTGTGAAGTCTTGGCGAATGTTTTGTTTAAAGTATGAAACCATATATGATAATAATAAAACATATTCATTAAACTGTAATATACTAATATACATGTTTGGAAAAGAGAAACATAATTTTCACTTCCTACAAACAATGTTGCAAGTTTTAGTAGCCATGTTTGTCATGGTAGGAGAGATTAATGTTTTCTCTACCACTTTTGTCAAGCTACCACTTTTGCCAAGCTATCAAATTTCTTTCTTATTCCATAGACTCCAACTGTGAGATCAAAAAAAGCACATCAAGTTTGTTTACCCCAACACGCCAACAAGTAGCAAGCCCCAACTATATAATACAATGAAGTAGTAAGTATTGCAAAGGCCTGAAGGGGATCTAATGGAAAGAAGTGCCCGTTGTAAGAAGCCTTCCAATCAATATATTAATATATAAATGTATATTTATTATTATTTTAATTGGAAATCGTCAATTAAATAATAAAATTTAATTACGTCTCTCCCAATCTAAATTTCTTATTAGCATAATTCACTACCTCCATACCATTTTTAACAGCGTTGTAACATGTGGATTAATTTCCTTTTTGGTGCACAATCTCCGCCTTTTAGGACAATATGTTGCAGTGACCCAACCCCTACAGATCATTACGACAAACTAAGAATAACAGAGAAGATGAAAGGTTGTACAGAACAACATATTTTTCAAACAACTAATCCAAGATCAGTACCTTAACTTTTTCATGAAGATATCATATTGAGAATGTTTGAAAAATGGTGGGAAATATGGGCAGTGACTATCTCTCTTCTGTGAGGGTGATGCAGAAAGAGTTAAGATTTCATTGTTTTGATTTTTTTTTGTTAAATTAGAAAACCAATATTAATGGAGATATCGGTATTTCTTACTAAATTTTGTGAAGTGACTAAATGTAGCTTTAACCATTCACCTTAAGATTTTTTTTACAATGTAATTTCCTAAGTCTATTTAATATCTTCATTATCATAAAAACCAACCTATATCCAACTCCACATCTACCACTCTTAGAGGGATGAAATCTATTTATCCCTCGCAGCACTTGGTTGACCCAAAATTAAGATGGATCTAAGCTTATAGAATTTCCCCTTTAAATAGTATATGCTCACATGAATACCATGGTATTACCATGGGTTATCATAACCTGGAGCTTAAAAACTACTATTAGTAATTTATAAAATTTAATAAAATTAATAATTGATTTTTTTTTTTAACCAAGTTAAAATGTTTAAGTGACATTAAATTACAAGATGCATTTTTACTCTTGATCTACCAAGCCCTGAGAGGGATCAAATATTTTTTCACTTTATGTTATATCACGATATTTGATCCAGAGTAAAGATGGATCTATGCTAGTTTAATTCCCCTAAATATAACAATTTTTTTGAGTGTTCTTAAATATAAGGTGGCTTATGGAGTAAATATAAAAAATGTTTTATTTATTTACCATACCTCTCGTTTATTTATATTTTTATTAATTTACCATACCTCTTTTATAAATATGGTATTTGGCCAATTGGATTCAATTAAATTAATGCCTCTTTTTTGAGCCTCTTAAATAGAAAGGGATTGACTAAAAAGAAAGAGGTTTTATTATACCATACCTCCACTTATATATTTTATTATTACATGTTGCATGTTCATAAATATAGAGGATATATGGGAGTAAATATAAAAAAATGTTTTTGTTATTTACCATACCTCTCATTTATTTATATTTTTATTAATTTACCATACCTCTTTTATAAATATGGTATTTGGCCCATAGGATTCACTTAAATGAAACACCATTTTTGAGCCTTCTTAAATAGAAAGAGGGTTATGGACTAAATATAAAAAGAGGTTTTATTTATTTACCATACCTTTGGAGTAAGTATAAAAATAGCTTTTATTTATTTACCATACCTGCACTGCATTTATATTTTTATTTATAACTATCATAAATACATTTTCTTGAAAATGAGGGTGAAGGGAAGATTGTAACTCCTAATTTCAAGGGCTAAATTTACTTTTTTTACCCTCTCCCTTAAAATAAGGTGGGCTAACCTCCATATCTAATTTTTTTATAAAATAAATTTGAGGCGATTTGTAACAATGTACTATGATACAAAATATTCGCCCAATAAAAATATAAAACCCCTTAATTTAGCCCAAGGGTGAAAATTCGCCCCTAAAATTTTCCATGGAGTGGGATCAAAATCTTGGAAAGCTTCAGATGTCTCTACATGTTTTTCTCTCACAACCATGATCAATCTCTTCATCTAACCTGCACTTACACGACTGACACTTATTTTAGCACGATGAGCTCTAACAATGTATTCTGCCTCATCTTTCTTGAGACGATACTTGCTTTCATGGTGGAATAAAATTGCTTTCATGTCATACAAATATGGAATCCCCAATACAATGCCACAAATATCCAAAGGTACAACATCAAAGCCAACCTCGTCTACTAGTTTGGATGCAATCACAAATCTAGCTCTACATTGCTTGGTTACATGTAATTTTTCTTTATCATACACCCAACCAAGAGGGTAGGGTTTTGGATGAGGCTTGGCCTATAACTGTAACTTCTTAAACAAGGATTTTGAAATCAAATTTTCTTGTGAGCTTGGATCAAGCAAGGTTTCCACTTTAGTATGTTTCATCATGACTCTAATGTGGAACAATACAGTCCTCTTTTATTTATTAACAAGACCTTCATTTGAAGAACGTGTACTTGCATGCAATTCAGAATTTTCATTAGCATGAAGAGAAAGAGTACCTTGTATGCCCATTGTTGTGATCTGTGTCTCGTCACCGGAGTTAGATCCAAGGTCTCATTGTACGGCTGCCACCATCTTTTTCTTGTTCTTACCACCAAATATATTTGGTTTCAACTCTGGATGCAGCTTCCAATATTGTTCATCATCATGGCCTTCCTTCTTTAAATGTGTGCAAGATGGTTTTAATCCTTCCTCCTTCTTGGTTGTATTTTCCTTCTTGTCATTTCCCTTTCCTTTTCCTTTGAAATTTCCATTATGAGGTTTGAAAGATGATTTCTTGGGTTGATCTTCTTTGTCATCTTGTCCTCGATTTCAAGGTGAATGGCCTTCACACTAACTGCATCAATTATAGTAGGCTCAAACAACAAGAAAAATGTTTGATGTAACTATGTAAAGAACTAGTATACTTTGTTACAGTTTCTAGTGAATCAAGTCAAATGCCAAAATTCAAAGCGTGTTTCCTAAACTCTTCTATGAAGATTTGTACATTTTGACCCTTTTCTTGTCTCAAATATTGTCATTCCATTAAATACTTTTTTTGATAACTCAAAGGATAAAATTGATCTTTTAATGCAAAAACAAAATTGGACCAAGAAGAAAGGAGATTACCCAAGGTTTTTCTACCTTTCTGCAACTTTCTCTCCCACAAAACGAGAGTGGTGCCACTCAACCGAAGAGATGCTACTTGTATCTTGGCATCATCCTCCTCAATCTACCAAATCAGGTAATAAACCCTGATCTGTCTGATTCAATTGTTTAATTTCTCTGCACTACATTATCCATTATATGTGGGCAAATCAAACTTTACATCTACCTTAAAAAACAACTTCTTAGATGCATTTCTATGATGCTTGTTAGAATTATGAGAAGAGGAAGAAGAAGAAATATCACTAGAGGATAGAGAGGATGGTTCAGGAGGCTCTCCTCTTCAACCTTCATGATTTACTAAGGCATGATCATCTAGTTCTTTCTTCTCAGGCTTGATTTTCTTCTCATAGTATGAAAACAACTTGTCAACTTTCTCTGCCATGGTGAAGAAGATCTTGCGATAATTTCACTCTTCCTCCATTCAAGCTTCCTCATCTACCATGTCTTGTCTTTGTTTTTCATGCCCCACTTTGGGATTAGAGGATTTGAGTTTTCCTTCTGCTCTTTGGAGCTTATTTTTGGTTAGCATTCACTCATGCAACTCGCATCAAGAATACCTACTATGATACCTAACTTGATCCAGATATTTTACCTCAAGGATGCATACAAAATTACACATAAAATAGCATGTAACCAAGTGACATAAACACATAAAAGAAGCATAATTCAAAATCACCCATGAGATCAAAGACACAAAAACAACTTTATAATGGATTTCACCCAGTGTGGGTTACGTCTCTGAGCCCTGCTCAATGTCGGGAGACCTCTTTCATTAATTGGCAGCAAAATAAAATTACAAGCAATTACAAAATGACACCTTATACCTCCTTCTAGGGATGACCTGAAATTGTATACCTTTACTGGAGAAATGGGTTGCACGGTTGGAATCCTGGCGAAAAATCGTGAAAGCTGACTAAAGATTTGCCCCCTTTTTGACACTAGCACGTCTGGACCCCCACAGAATCTTCTCATCATAAAAAATATACCCCTGCGTCAGGGTTTCACCTTCTCGCACCAGCTCAATGTTCCAGAACTTAACTATGCAGTTGGCTTGACCGTTCTCCGCTCTCCTCCCTCAAATAGAAAAGTCTAGAGTTTAAATGGTGTAACCTCGGCGGATATCCCAACGGAGCCATTGGGTGAGTTGGTTGGCACTTGGAATAGCAAGGGGGTGGTCGAGGTTCGAACCCCGCTGACCCCCCATATATATCTAGCTCGTTCGTTTTTACTATTGGCGCTTTGTGTTTTATGGTGTTTGACAGTTATGGGTCTGTCGCCAGCGGGCCGACCCACCTGCCGACACAAGTTCGACACCCGTTGATCCCTCATTTCATGGAAGTTGTTCAACAACATAGCATATTAAAATGTGGCTCTGTCCATTTCACCTTTGTGCAATTTGCAAACCATTTTAGAGTTACAGTGTATGGTAATATATGCCAAAGTGGGTTTTTGATATAGTTTTTGACCTCGATTTTTAATGCATCACACCATAGTATTATATGGCCATATAATAACCATATAATTAAAAAAAATGGATTTTATTACATACATACATACATACATACATACATACATACATACATACATACATACATACATACATACATACATACATACATACAATACATACATACATACATACATACATACATACATATATTATATATATTATATATAATATATATATATATATATATAATATAATATGGCAGTTTGCAAACCGTTTTGGAGTTACAGTGTTATAGTAATATATGCCAAAGTGGGTTTTGATATAGTTTTTAACTTCGATTTTCAATACATATGTCACACCATATTATTATATGGTTATATAATAATGATGTTGATGCTTGCATATGTTTTATGTAAGGTTGATTTTAAGACTGGTTTATTTGTATTATTGTTATGTTAGGAAAAGGCAGAGACATGATCACTCTTGTGATGTAAGGCAAAAGATATGAAATATATTGTGATGCAAGACTATGGCATAGGAAAATGTGTGCATAATGCTTGCATATGTTTTATGTATAAAGTCCATTAAACACTAATTAGGACTTTGGTTGTTGTAATATTCAAGGGCGGACTATATTAATGCATGTTATTTGAAAATGTTGAAATTTATTTTATTGGCATAATAATGTGAATGCATGTCATTTAGATGTGGTGAAATTCATTTCTATATTCTAATATTCAAGAATTGAAGCACTTTTGGAATTGAAGAGACACCCTTGGAATGAAAAGATACAAGTTTTGTCATTTCATATTCGTGTGTGTGGAATACCACTAACTATCAAAGTCCATTTATAAAATGGTGTGAGGTTAGAAGGATGAATGGTTAGATAATTAGAGAATGTGAGACTTGATTGAGTTGTTCTTCATTAATCACTTGGAAACATATATAGAACTGATGTGAAGCAGATTTGAGGAGAAGAAGAAGAAGAAGAAGGAATAGAGATAGAGGTATGTAGATTTTTAGAGCAGGTGACCAGCACATTGTTGTTTCTTGTTTGTATCTAGGGATTACAGTCTCTTTTCAAGTTGTATCTTAATAAATAACATGTTGGAACTATTTGAGGTAGGAGGCTCCTAGTTGTATCCTGTAAAAACGTTATGGGAGTTGGAGCTTCCTTATGTGTTGTAGTTTGCATAAAAATTGAGGTGGTAACATCCCGTAGGTCGAAGCCTACAAGAAATCATATGCAATAAGGGAGTAGTAGATTTCCTTTTCATCACAACAATAAAAAAGTCATGGTTTTCTCCCTATATGGGTTTCCACTTATATCTAGTGTTCATATGTGATGATTTTGTGTGTTGATTATATGTTTCCATGGAAGTTGTTATGTTATGGTTCACATATTATATATTGTTCATATATTAAATCTGCATTTTATATGGTGTTTAACTGCTCACTAAATATTTCATATAAACATTAATAAGAAAAGAAAAATTTATCCATGAATGTACTAAATTGATTAACCCCCCCTCTCAATTTAGTTAAGTTTCTATCAAAATCCACATTAAATATGAAAGAGGCATCTAGTCAAACATGAGGGAATAGCTTCTTACTTTGTGGAATTTTCTCCATCTTGCTCAATAAAGAGGGGTGGTCAAAATACATGTGTTGGGAGACTCACGAATAACCATTGATTGGGTCCACCATAGAGCATGCGTTGAAGCCACCCCCTTGAACCTCTCCTACAATAAATTTGAGGCTCCATTAAGGCCTTCCAAGACATCTTTTTTTTGAATGTTTACTATTAAACAACACAAAAATAATGGATAGAATCAAGATAAACATGGAATGCGTTCTATTCACAAAGATGTACATATTAATACATTTCCCTTGAACCTTGGTTTCATATTTGAATAAGTCTCTTTGAGTTTCATTTGTTGGAGTTTTTACACACCAATCCTTATTGATTAGGTGTCCAACATTCCTCCCCACCCCCCAACCTAAATGGTTGTATATGAGTCCAAGAAGAGAGATAAAATACAACAATATGGCAACCAATGGCTGGATGTGCTCTCTAAAATGGTGTTTTTAAGGAAGACCAAAAACCAAAAGATGTGGGAGAACTCAAGATCTCAATTGATGGTGGTTTAAGGTTAACCACCAACTCTGGAACTAAAGCTTGATGTTCCTAGAATAATTCTAAATTTGGTTAGAAGTTGAAGTCTTCTTCTACTAGAAGTGCTCCTTGATAATGATTTATAGATGACCACAAACTAATGTAGCAGAAGCTAAAGTCTTCTACTGGTGGTGCTTTAAGGCAAGCCACCAACCAAAAAGCATGCCCATGGAGCATGAATATGTCTTTGGGTACAACTCTAAATCTTTGTATGGTTGAATTTGGATCTAGGCTTAGGAAACATGGTAAAGTTGTGGCTTAGGCTCACTTGTTTTTGTTTTGAATTTGGTAATTGACCATCAATTTCCCCCTTGTCAGATACAAGGTGAGAAGATGAAGAAATGTAAATTTTAAGACGTGTCAATACGCAAGAATGAGTTTTGAAATATGACTAAAATATCTTCTTGGTTGTCAAAACCCATTTCCAAGAAGTGATCCATCCAAGGTGAATCTTCATTCTTGCAGGAGACTTGATTCTAGAACATTTGTTTCAATGATGACAATGTTTACCACAATGCTCACACGGGTGAAGATAAAAACACTTATCTTTCACATGGCCAACTTTTTCACAATGTTGGCATATGACAATTTGTTGTTGTGGAAGAGGAGTTGGTGAAATTGAGTTGCATTGAAGAAGCCTAACACTTTGAAGTTGAATGGGCTTAGAATAGTCTAGAATGTGAAAAGAAGCTTCCTTGTCATATCCAAGTCCGGTTATGTTCCTTTTGTTAACAACTTCTTCCCAAGGATTGATGATGGGTTGGGATGTGCATACTCAACCTTTGCATCTTCGTGCAAATATGCTCTTGAAATGGCCTCATTATTCTGATAAATATCTGACTACTAATGTGTAACATCCCTAGTCAAAAATCCATATAATAATGTTAATAAAGGAAAAATAATAACCATGGTCATGGGACACGTATTCCATGCTGAATGTTGGGAAACAAACATAGTGATGGAGATCGCTTGTGATTAATTAATGGCTATGGAATTGGAAAAGGCAATGGAAAAGGATTTGGAAAGGAAAAGTGGCATTAAATGGCATTTTATTTATGAAAACAATGAAAATTGGGATAAAAGGGAGATGAAAGGCCACAGGTTGTATGTGAGAAGGAAAATGAAGAAAATAGAGGCCTCATTAATAAAAAGGCTTCTGAGGATTAGTTTGTAGCTTTTTGTCAGTTCAGTTTTGGAGCTCTCATTTTCTACTCTATCTCTCTCATACTCTTGGACACTTAGAGTTTTCTTGGAGCACTCTTGGAGGACTATGGCATACTTGGGATTTGGACCAAGAAGGCAAAGGAAGAGTAAGAAAGTGTAAGAGGACATCGGGATCAGCAGCTACAACGGGTTTTTCTTGCAGGTACCGAGTTGCATGTAGGATTTCCTTGATAGGTTTGGCATGCATGGAATATGCATGTGGTTTCTTGTTTATGATTTGTCGTTGGTATGGAGGATTTCCTCGATTGGTGGTGGATTTTCCTAGCCTTTCCATTTCCTTAATAGCCATGGTGTTGTGGGTGTGTTTCCTTTTTTTTTTTGGTTATTTCTCATGTTCCTTATGGCTATGGGTCGAGTTACTAATTCGTGGAAGCCTTGGTTGGACAAATGCTCTAGAACCTTTGTAACAACTTTGGTTGAGCTACTAGTCCTAGAAGCATTGGTTGGAAAAATGATCTGGAAGCCCTTGGTGGGTTGAGTTACTAGTCTTGGAAGCCCTGGTTGGACAAATGCTCTAGAATCCCAGTAGCAGATTTGGGTTGAGTTACCAGTCCTGGAAGCCCTGGTTGGAACAAACTCTCTGGAGCCCTAGACATCTTGGGTAGAGACCAATATGGTGATGGTTTGTGATGTCTAACTATGAGGTGGAAACACTAGTTGAGGGTTGAGGGGATTTTGCCTCTGGAAACCCTCGTTTGGTTTTATTTGGATTGTTCCATGAGATCCCACATTCATGGTTGGAATATGGCATGGGATGGCTAGCTGAAAGAGGGATTTGGCTCAACCTAGTCTATGGTCGGGTGGTTCATGGAAGTCCCAGAGCTGGCTTCATTTTTCATATGTTAATAAGAGCTTCTTCCTCTTGTATTTGATGGGTAAATATACTTGTTCATATGTGGTTTTTATGGATGTTATATCCTTGTTATTTATATTGGTTATATGTTGGTTATGATCATGTTTTATGATAGTCTTGAAGTATGGATTTGATCATGTTTTGATTTTCAAATGAATGAAAAATGAATATATGACCTAATATATGATAATGCAGCTAATGTGATAAGGCATCAATGCTTCTTAGCGATTCTCAGCTAAGTATGAGACCCTGATGCTCATATCGGTTATTATGACCTGTAGAATGCATATTTATGACATGTTTGAAGAAATGCTTGCCATGTCTAGTAGGGGTCCAGTCAAGTATTTATTTAAGTATTTTCATCAGCATCATTTTTCGATGTTATTTTTCATTTTTGGAAGTTTCATGAGGTTCTTGGCGGTGGCCCGAGACCTAGCCCTAAAAAAGTGGCACATAATTTGGGGTCATTGGCTCAGAACTAGTTGAAACATTCCCCAGTTGTTGGCATTCCCTTGTTGTGGGAGCGAATGGAGGGTCCCAATCACATGCATTCCCATGTCATGGGAGCGACAAAGGCTCTAGGTCAGTAAAATTGTCAATTTACCTCAGGGGTTAGTCACCTAGAAGGGTTGGTTGGATCTTAAAGTTTTTGTAGCATGTGTAGAAGGTTACAGTTGGTTGTGTGTTGTTGGTTTCACTTCCTTAACTATACATGGGGAGTTGAATCACATCATAGTAGCCTCTTGTCACATGTTTACCCTAGCGTACTGGTTAACTTGGGTAAATGAGGGAGGAGGGTGTTACAATTGGGAGTCAACTTCAAGCAATCAATTGTTCTGAACAAAAAAAAGTTCAAAATGATGACTCCTCTGCTATAACTCATTTTTTTGTAGTTGATATTCAAGCTGCATAAACTCAATCTTCTCTTTTGCATCTTGTAGACAAATCCTAATATCAACAAGAGAGACTTGGCTAATTTTCACTATGACATAAGTAGTAGATAGTATCAGAGTATTCAGTAACTCTAATAATCCATCAAGTTTTACCATTTTCTCAAAATCAAGTGAATCAAGAGTACTCTAACCAATGGAGAATGCACCACTATTAGTCAAAATATTCTTAGTACAAAAGTAAAGCAGGGAAAGCTAATATATCTAGATCAAAGGACGCAGGTAAAAAAGATATAGAAAGAGAGATATGCAACAATAGATGATCCAAATTGGATCATTATATTTTTTTCATCCATCGCAATGCATTTGGAGTGGAAAATATGGAGGAATCAACTCACGGGACCGTTTTTACTGGCGGGACCCAGTTTGGAAAAACGGGGTCTGAAACCTTTGGGGAGTGTTTTGAGGTATCTAATGACCTTTTTGGGGGTAAAACTTTGTCTCTAAAGCATGGCACCTTTTCATGATATTATACACACAGAAATATTTCCAACAATGCAAGAATCGCGTCAAACGGAGTATGTATGCAAATTTTATGTCACTCAGAAGTTGAGCTTCCTGTTTTCACACCTATAGTTCGGGAGGATCTCGCGCCTTCCCCCATTATTCATGGAAAAGTGGCTAGCCACGTGTTTTTGATGTAAAAGAATATAGAATATTCTATTTTATAACTCTAGTTAAGATTTGATGTAGTCAAACTTAACCACTAGTAGGCTATCGGGTTGTGTTATAACCGGGCCACTAGGAAGAGGAGGCATTCCATTCTTTCGAGAGCATTTTGTTCCATAGTTGAGAAAATATAGTGAGGAGAGATAGGAGGTAAGGAACACAGAGAGGATCTGTGCATTGTAGCAGTACATGGGCCACAGACATTACTTCTTTGTACCTACATCCATATTTCTAGACAGAGAAAGAGAGCGAAACGACATCACCTTCCAGCTAGGTTTCCTCCTGAAAGGGTTTCCCAGAGAGAATATATTATGTATTATGTGTGTGTGGGCTTATTTTTTCGTTCTCTACTTTTCTGCTTGATTTACTTTTGCATGCATGAACTAATTAAAATTAAGTTTATAGATCTAGAAATTGAATAAAATTGTAATAATGTAGAATCTCAGATTTTTAATATAATATTATCAGATCTGTTGTGATGAATTTTCCAATGGAATATCCACAGAAGTTTACAGATCAATAGAGCTAGGACTTTCCAACAGTATAAGTAAAACAAGGGCAATATTCCCTTTTTACCATCACTTTCTTACTTATTTGATTCAAGGTTTCCTTATGATTGGAGCAACGAATTTCATTTTTCCATAGGTAACCAATAGAATCCCTTCTACTAGTTTTTCCTCGAGCTACTTCTTAGGGTTTTATCCTTTGTTTGGGGTTTTTTCAGGACATGTTCACTTTGAGGGAAAATGGTTCCAATGTTACAAGGGTTAACCTCAACATTGGTAATTACAACCCATTCCTCTATTGTTAGTGCTCCTGTAGCTTGATTCATTCTTTCTCCTCTGCTTTAACACTAACCCAAAAGGGTTTTATTGGTCTGATGTCTCCCCAGGGGTTCCTCTGTCAAGATTTCATCTTGTCTTTTCCGCCAGTGTGAATTTTGGATTCTAGTGTTAGGTAATTTTCCGGGTCTCCTTTTCCTACGAATTTTCTTTTTTTTATTCTGAGAAACCCACATATCAAATCTTGGATTTACTTGTTAATGGCTCATTTTATAGATGGGATGTGGCCAGAAGCCCTCCTTTGAATCTTATAGGCAATCTCTCTCTCCCCTTTGAGTTTTTCCATGCCATATTAACAGAGTAACACATTATGGTTAAAGGTTTAACATTATCTTGGTATCTTTTGCCTCAAGTATCACTCTGTCTTTGTTATTCAATTTTTTCTAAGCTCACCTAGTTAATTTCATCCTAATTTGCTAGTGAGAGGGTTTAATTTCATCTCAAATTCTTTCATTATTTCCAAGTTAGATATGTTGAGACTCTACAAGGTTCGATAGGTGACCAAGGGGGTTCAACCTTGTGTCCCTTGATGAGAGACTCAATTGTTCCTTTTTTCATAGATGAACTAAGTAGTTACCCAATTATACTTACACTGGGTTATTTGGTTATTTGTAACTTGTTATGGTTATATCAAATTAGTAATCAATACAATGGAAAGACCCTATAGAAGAGGTTTTTGTGGAATCTCCTATAAAAATAACCCAAAAATCTGTGTAACAGAGGTGGGTGGGCGGATGTTTATTTAACGGTACGTCTATAATATACAATGTATCAGTACTTTACTACACATATAAGCATCGATGCCTAATAGAACATAGTGCACCATGGCATATTTATTCTTTTAAAATAAAACTAAAAAACGTTGTGCTAAATAAAAAAGAGCATTGATGCGTATACTACTTGATAGCACTGGAAAAGGGTTAAATTTACAAAAATGTTAGTCATAAAATTCATTTTTCCGAGTCTTATGTTATACTATGATGACAACCCAGTGTTAAAAAATGACTATAACGCCCTGTGTGCATACATAGTATACCACGCACCAATGCTTACACTAATTGATAGCAATGGATAAACATTAAATTAAAAAAAAAAATGGTGTTGTATCCACCCACAGCATCGATGTCCTTCTTGTATTAAAACGACCTAGTGCGTACTTAGAAAGAGCACCACTATAGTTTTTTAATTTTTAAAAATAATGCAGTGCTATATTCCAATGAAACATCGGTGTTTTTCATGTATCAAAACGTCTCAATCCATATTAGAAAGAGCATCACTTGGGGTTTTTTAAATTGTGGTGCTATATTCCCACAAAGCACCAATGTAGTTAATTATTTAAAATGCCCCTATAGGTTTTAACCCCGTACATAAATTACCTGCATAGGAATTCTAAAACACAGAAAAGTAACAATGCGAGAGCATAACACATAAAACACATATACACAAAGATTCTCCCCTGGATCCAAAAACCGGGATTACCAGCTTGATTTTTCATTATGTTCCTTTCAATGTTACAATACATATTTATACATGCCGAAGCATCCAATACCATGGACCGAAAAACATTGCGTCCAAAACCATGGACCGAAAACCATCGTGTCCAAAACCATGTGCGAAAAATCATGCACAAAACCATAGGTAGGTCCACCCAACCTAATATAGGGTCCAAATATTTTTTTTTAGAGTGGGGTTACCTGCACCCCTCAAACCCTCTGTGACCCCCCCGCTACGCAATCAGCACAACAAAGGGGGGCTCCGCCCCCCTTCTAACCCCTAGTTAACTACGTGGGCTAGTCGTGGAAAGAATATAACACAACCCAACAACCCTAGTGCATCTTAATAAGAGCACCACTATAGGGTTTTTATTTTTTTTTTAAAAGTGGTGTTATCTTCTCATGAAGCACTACTGTTGTTCATGTATTAAAATGCCCCAGTTCATATGTGAAAGAGCACTGCTAGGTGGTTTTTAATTTTTTTAAAATGTGGTGCTATAGTCCCACAAAGAACTAGTGTGGTACATGTATTTGAACTCCCCATTACATCTTAACAAGAGCACCACTATAGGGTTTTATATTTAAAAAAAATAGTGCTCTTGGATATTGTATGCATTAGTGCGGTTATAATAACGCACAGAAACAGGGTTAAATAAATAAAAAACCTATTGTCTGTAAATTTCATTTTTACCATATATAGTATTGTAGAGCTCTAAAGCATGGGTGCCACTCTTTCCTCATGAAAGAGCCCTGTAGTCGGTGCTTCTCTTGTTCGCCATCCTTTTGTACCATGCGTAGTGCATAGATTTCCAATTGTCTCAAACGGTGGTGAAATTTATTTTTTCAATTACGTGTCAAAAATGCCTCCCCGGTGACCAGATGTCTAGGTAATGTCTATGCTTCTCTCTAATTTAATTTTTTAGTGAATTAAAATTTCAAAATAGGTCGAAAAATCCATTGTTTTATTTATTTATTTTCCTATGTGGTGCATTCAATAGCTTCGACTCACTCGGATAGCGATGCACCGCAATTCAGTGCATGAACCTAACACACCGTTGTTTTTTTGGTGTGTTTTGTAAATTACATCGCACCAGAAAAAGCTATAAATTGTACGTCGATGCGCACATTTTTAGGTTACACCCGACTCATTTATATTTACCAAATGCACCACACACATAACATTAAAAAATATATCTTTGCACGTTCGATAACTTGAACTTTTCGTACCGATGCAAAAGTGTTATATGTGTGCACCGGTATATAAGTTTGTCTAGACACACCACGTTGAAAATGTATGTATGTGAACCAAAAGCGATGCGTCATACATATGTACGCATTTTTTCAAGTGTTATTGTGTTTAATAGCAGATCAAAGCTAGTGCATTGCTATTTTTTAGGTGCACCAGGGAGTTTTTTTTCTTTTTAATTGAAAGTTATGTTTCCATATTTATAAATATTTTTTTCATTTAATAAAAAAAATATGTATGGGGTTGATGCTTTTTATATTTCAATCATGTAGTAGAGACGTCAATAGAGGGAGCGGCAATAAGAGCAAGAGAAAATGGCAGACCAATACAATGTGTTTTGACCATGGGCAGCCCGAGAGAGGGAGATGGATTTATACCCTCGCCCTATTAGCACAACAACCTAGGTGTTCTTGAGGAATGTAGGCCTCCCTAAGTACTATGAGGAGGCTACATTCTTGAAAGCACACTCTATGTTGTTGGCACATCTGATCCTCTGGTGGAGTGTCAAGTAGCAGGATTTCTATGTCAATCTTGAGATGTGGTATAGGCCCTCTGAGGAGGACATATATTTTATCACTAGCCTATCCAAGGGAGGGAAGGATTTTCCTGAGTTCCCTGATGTCCGGGGTTGCAACAGAGTCATCTTGTCTACTCTTAGAGATATGTTGGGGCTCATGCAATCCATCCAACATATTTTTCAACTACGTGGTGGATATCTACATGTTGCTTCTTTTGCTACACAGGAGGTTAGGTGTCTCTCATTATTAGTGACCACCATTGCACACTATACTAATGATGGGTAGAACATTAGTTGCCCTCTTTTATATTATGTCGATTCTTTGATGGAGGAACCATGATGTATCATATGGTCTTCCATTTTTTTGTGGTAGTTTTGTAGGGCTTTAGATAGAAGTCATGCGATATTGATACATGGGAGGATGAACTTCCCTTTCTCTTCAGATCTTTTTTGTTTATTTTTTGAGAGATTTCCATAGATGAGGCCTACATTTGACTGTCACGCTCCTAGGTCAATAATTGAGGTGTGAATGTGCATGTGGGGCCACATGATGCCCAAGAGGGGCCTGCAAGAGTATCTGACTAATATTTCCACCCAGGCACTAGCGCTACTGGCCAGTAAGGATGACCACTCGTTATCTTGGTATCACGTTTGCACGTGGCGATGGATTAGAGATAATGCCCCAACATCCTCTTCACACTAGATGCGCTTGCATATGATAGAGGTAATATTAATGTTTTCCTTAAATTAATCTAGTTTCATTTTATTGTAATAATTAATTAGAATAAAATTTATTCTAACACATCCTTTAACTTATTTTATTAATTTTTTTATGAAATTGTCTAATTATTGATGTGTACTATATATTTTGTTGACATTGACACATCAATTGGGGACATACCTCCTCCCCCACCAGAGGGATTAGAAGTAGAGATGGGAAAGGCCCAAGAGGATGATGCACATGATCCTCAAATGCAGAGGGGAAGCATGGGAATTTGGGCCCATAAGGCTGGTCTTAGATTTAGGATGGATTAGTGCGACCAGTTGTCTAGACTTTTGATGGGGGAGGGATTCCACCCTAATAAGGCTCAAGACATCAGGGCAAATCCTAGGCTCCTGGAGCTCTAACTGTTATAATTTCTAAGTCTAACTATTAGAAATCCTTCCTATACTTTTTGATTTATTTATTCCTACTTTTTATTTTAATTAACAAGTTATTACCATGCAAATACTGCAAATAAATACAAGTACAGTCTCAACACATACAAATAATCAATTGAAGGAAAAACAAGCACACAAGTGACATCGTTATTTTTGTACTAATGTCCCCGGAAAAACCCAATGCGGGAAAACTGGTGCAATAATTTGAGCTTTTTATTGTTAAGCAGTTTTACAATACAATCTGGGTGCTAGAAATGGATCACCCAATAGAGAATTCCCTTGGTAGGAGTACCTCTCAATCGGAGACATATATTAGCCCCAATTTACCCCACGAAATCCCCCAAGCGTCAACCTCTAGGGTTTGCGTCAGCCTCTCTGGCCCAACGTCTGTCCAGCGTCAACCTCTCTAGCCTAGCGTTAGCCTTTGGAGGCTCTACGTCTCCCACGCTGGCCCTCCTCAGGCTCTGCACATTTCCTGTCTGCCTCAGCGTGGCCTCCAGCTGCTTCTGCATGGCCTCTAATTAGATTTGGATCAACCCTCTCTCGGCTTCTGCGCTAATGCTCCTGGTACTATCTTTACCTCTCTACTACTGCATTCACTACTCCTCAGCTGCAACTCTGATCACTCCTTTGATTTCCTCAGCAAGCTCTGCCCCAGAAAATTGAATTCTTGATCAACTCAATGTGTTCTACAAGTGACCCTCAAGCCTCCTCTTATACTTTTCTCATTGACATTTCAATGGCCGAGATTAAGTACCTAATCAATGGCTAATATTAGATCTGGCTTGATCCAGGACTTTTGGACCATTCTATCTCAGTTTTATATTAATTCAAATTAATATTTTATTTTCACTCCATTAAAAATATTAATTATTTTAATATCTCCCAAACTGGTTAGCTTCTGCCCAAACCATTTTTGGGTATTGGAGATCTCATGTGATTTAGCATCTCCACCAATTTTAGTGGCTAGAGCACATCCGATGCTACCCCAAATCAACGCTCTCTCTTAGTAAGGTCTGTTCTCTAGTAATACTCCTCAGTGAGCATCACCTTGATCATCCGACATTAGTACTGCTACCCATGGCCCTGCCACTGCCACTGCTGCATTTGTACAACAGCTCCCTCTACATCAATGCTGCTGCCCATGGCCCTGCCACTGCCACTGTTGTATCTACACTACAACCCCTCTCATCATGCTGCATCGTGTTGCCCATAGCACTACCACTGCTAACTGTTGCATTGCAACTCAGTTACTGAGAAGTAAGTAACTAATCTCCCAACCTCTGACATCTCTGTGAGGCTAGTAACACTCCCGATACTAAAGCTCCCTCCTTCACTGACAAGTGTTCCCTCTCTGACCTCTTTGTTGTTGCAACAACTCTATGCATCTTGCACTACTACCTCACGTTATCTTGGGACTCTTGTACTATAGCTCCCTCTGTCGCTCCATCCGCATCTGTCTCCACCAACATCGCTAGTCCTGTTACTCCTCTTCGGGGCTCTTGTATCAAGGTATAATCCAAGATGTTGGTACCTCGAGGACCCTGCTCCTCATCGCCTCTAATCTGTATGACTACACTTAATTCTCCCCACTTCCTCTCAAGTGGTGTATGAGCACTCATGGCATAGTCATCATTTGTCTCCACTTCTTTCTCCGCCTTTGCTGGCATAGCCTTGGTCTTAGAAGCCTCTCCCTTGCTCTTCTTCCTCGAACACTGGCTCAGATAGTGACCCAGTTCCTCACAGTGGAAGCATTTGACCTTGGAGAGGTCCTTCTTCTTTCATTTCTCCTGCTTTCCCTCATATGCTAGGGCAACATCCACCTCTTCCTCCTTCTTGATTCTAACCTCCTTGCTGCTGCTTCTTGCCTTGGCTAGCCTTCTGATCTCTTCTTGATGAAGAACTACCCATAGTTCCTCAAAATCTGGAAGGGTTGACTTGCCCAGTATGGTCTAGACAAATACCTCCCATTCCTCTAAAACTGTGTTCAATGTGGTCCTCACCATCATCTCCTCATTTGGCATGGCCCCTATGGAAGTCAGCTGATCTGGGATGTCCTTTAATCAACCAAGGAAGGTGTCTATTTGTTCTCCCTTCTGCATCTGGTATGACCATAGCTAATTTTCTAGTAGCATCTTCCTCCGCATGGAAGTATTTTGATACAATTTCGTCAAGGCCTCCCACATCGCATTTGTCGTGTCCTTTTCGGCAATATGTGGTACTACATGTTTCTTGACCCCACCGAGGATGATGCACTTGGCCCTCGCCATTGCCTCCTAGTTCTTTTCATTATCATCTAGCTCCACTGGGACCGCTAGCGTGTTCAAAGCGAAGTTCTTGAGACGATTCCTATCTAGAATGGACAAGATCCTGACCTTCCAGACTATGAAGTTTGAGGCTCTGTCCAGTTTGTCCTGATCTCTTACCCTGTTCACTACCATTTTGCTACTCCTCTTTCAACTCTTCCGAGTCTGTATACTTCCCTCCTGGTAGTTCTCAATGTGACTCCTTCTGAGCCTTGATTTCCCTCTTGGGAACCCTTTTGGCAATATTGAGATGCCCCCACTCCGATCATTAATACAACTCCACCACTGATCTGGATTTCTTGGCTAGAAATCCTTGGCTACAACTCCCTCCTCCTTGGTCTTGCCCTATTAGGTACTATTCTAACCACAGTACCCCACCAAATTCACTCCGTAAATTACCCATAACCTCCTATGCCCCATCAAACTGAAGGTTAGAGTCTCTAGGTTCTACGTAATCTCGACACCAGCGAAACCTGCACCTCCTGGCCATAGGCGTCAATCCTTCCTCACTGAGAAAGATGACTAGGCACTATGTAGGTCAGGTATGCTCCTCTCTACCACTGCGTTGATCCTCTTCCCAGCTCAAACTAATGACGCAAGCACTGTGTCACCCCTTCCTTGCTGCTTTTTTGCTAGGAGTAGCTTTTGTCACTCAAGACATTTTTTTCTGCTGCTATTGCTCTGCTCGGCTGATGCCCTCAGTTATCCTGTGATCTGCAACCACACTCTGATACCATGTTGGAATTTCGAAGTCTAACTGTTAGAAATCCTTCTTGTAATTTATGATTTATTTCTTCTTACTTGTTTTGTTAATTAACAAGTTATTTACCATGTAAATACTGAAAATAAATACAAGTACAGTCTCAACACATACAGATCATCAATTGAAGGAAAAAAAAGCACACAAGTGACACCATTATTTTTGGACTAATGTCCCCAGAGAAACCCAATTCGGGAAAACCAGTGTAGCTATCTAAGGGTTTTATTATTAAGCAGTTTCAAAATACAATATGGATGCCTGAAACGGTTCACCCAATAGAGAGTGCCCTTGGTAGGAGTACCTCTCAGTCGGAGATAGATATTAGCCCCAAGATACCCTACGAAATCTCCCAGTGTCTAGGGTCTGTGTCAGCCTCTCTGGCCCAATGTTAGCCTCTCTAGCTTAGCGTTAGCCTCTCGGGGCACTACGTCAGCCTCTAGAGCCTTTGCGTCTCCCACGCTGGCCCTCCTCAAGCTCCGCACAACTCCTGTTTACCTCTGTGTGGCCTCTGGCTGCTTCTACGTGGCCTCTGTCTGCTTCTGTGTGGCCTCTACCTGGCTCTGCGTCAGCCCTCTCCTAGATTCTACGCTGATGCTCTCGGTACTATCTCTACCTCTCTGCTACTGCATTCACCACCCCTCAATTTCAACTTTGATCACTCCTTCAATTTCCTTAGCAAGCCCTGCCCTAGAAAATCGAATTTTTGATCAACTCTTATACTTTTCTTATTGACACATCAATGACCAAGATTAAGTCCCTAACCAATGACTAAGATTAGATATGGCTTGATCCAGGATGTTTGGGCCATTCTAACTCACTTTTATATTAATTCACTTTAATATTTTATTTTCCCTAAGTTTAGACTTAGGGTCTCCATTAAAAATATTAATTATTTTAATATCTCCCAAACTGGTTAGATTCTGCCCAAACCATTTCTGAGTATTGGAAATCTCATGTGCTTTGGCCTCTCCACCAATTTTCTTGGTTATAGCACATCCGATGCTACCCTGAATCAACACATAGTAATTGGGGACATGCCTCCTCCCCCACCGGAGGGATTAGAAGTAGAGATGAGAAAGGCCCAAGAGGATGATCCACATGATCCTCAAATGTAGAGGGGAAGCATGGGAATTTGGGCTCATAAGGTTGGTCTTAGATTTAGGATGGATTAGTGTGACCAACTATTTAGACTTTTGATGGAGGAGGGATTCTGCCATGATAGGGCTCAAGACATTAGGGAAAATCCTAGGCTCCTGGAGCTCTTTAGGGATTTTCTGCGTAATATGATGACTCTTATGTGTCATATTGTTAGATTTACCACGTTATGAATAATGAGGAGGGATGTAGGGCATGCAACAAATTCGTCAACTAAGTCTTCCCGCAGTGATAACCTGTCAGATCATGATGATGAGGGCGGTGACCATACTTCTGGTAGTACTACCCCATCGAATCATGGTCAGGGTGTTGGTGATCCTTCTGGTAGGACTCCACCTTGTCATCATTCACCTCATGATGATCACCCAGTACTTGCGACGGTGCCGCTTGTTTCTCATGAGAAAGCAGAAAAACCAGTACCTTATCCTCCACCTGATAGTTCAATTGTTAAGGCAGTACTTGACCAGGCTATAGACCAAGTTGCCACAAACCAAGATATAAACCAAGTTTCCACTACTACATCTATTGTATTAGATATTCGATAACATTTATTTGACTTGATGCAGATGTTTGACAACTCTTATATATATATATATATATATATATATATATATATATATAATATATTATGCACATTTTTTTGTTCATGTTATGTTCTTAATTTATATGTTGGAGTTGATATGTATATTGTTAGGTAATGTTAGATATGTTCATTTAATGTTCTTGTAGATAGATGTGTATGTGTTAGCAATTATTTGACATGAGTTTATATTAATTTGATGATGTGTGTGGTGATGGTGTTAGATTATAACACTTATGTTTTGTCAGATGTGATCATGATGATGATGCCCTATTAGATTATTAGATTTGTGTGCTAGCAAATGAAGTTTATATGTGTTAGAGGTGTATATAATTAGATTATGGTAGTGAATTTGAATGTGTATCGTAGATGATATTTATGTTTCAAATGAGAATGTCTATCGGATTAATCACATCATTAGGATTTGGCCAATGTTTCGAACAAACTAATGTGGTTCATCCTCGGGACAAAGGTGAAAAAATCAATCAATCCTAAAGAATAAATATCAAGGATGCATAAGGGTCCATAGTTAACTATTAGGATTAGTTATGGAATTAATTAAAATAATATTTAGTTATAAACAGTTGTTGAAAATTAGCCCATATATAATATATATATATATATATAAAATAAGTTCAATAATTTACAGGGGTTAAATTGTATAGAAAGCATTAGAATATTCAATTAGGATAGGTTTATATTTTAAATTAATTTTAAATTTTAAATATTAAAATTAAGAATTTAAGTATTTAGAATAATAATTCATTAAAATAAGAAAAATAGAATTAAATTAAAATAAATAATTAATTAAAATTATATTAAGAATTATGTAATTTTAATTAATATTATAAAATAAAGGGGGTGTGCGAACAAGAAGAAAGGGTTGGAATCCAGCTCCTACTTAATTTCCAGCCATCATCCCTATTGATATTGATTGCATGCTTCTAAATCTCAATAGCCTCTCTTAGCTTCCTATGATGGAAGTGATCAACCTCGCAATGACTCTGGAATCCCCAATGCAGACATGGTGCTTGGATTTATCTACATGTTCAGCTAGAGCTGATGAGCAAGAACAGTTGTGCCTAATGTTTGTTGCATGCTCTTGGATTTTCTGCTTAATGGAAGAGACAATTTCTCCAATGTAGGGAATCCCACAAGAACAAGGGATCAATTAGACCCCTTTCATGTGTTTAGGGCCTAGAGGGTCCTTAACAAATCTAAGAGAATTTTTAATGGTATTAAGCAGGCAAGCAATCTCAATAAAGATGATGGTTGTAAATTATGTAGGAGTTGAATTTTGGTCCTCTCTTCTTCATCACCCCCTATATATATAATTGATTAAAAATTACATAAATTCTTAATACAAATTTAATTAATTGTTTTATTTTATTTTATTTTATGTTAATTCAATTTTAATATAAATATCTTACTTATTTTAATAAATTTATTATTCTAAATACTTAAATTCTTAATATAATTTTTAAAATTTTAATTAAATTAATTAATTAATTAAAATTATTAAACTTATTCTAATGAATATTCTAATACTTTCTATACAATTTAACCCCCTTATAATAGTATTGAACTTTGTATATATATATATATATATATATATATATATATATATAACGGTTAACTTTCCCGTAGCTAGTTTATAACTAAATATTATTTTAATTCAATAACTAATTCTTAGTGGCTAACTCTGGACCCTAATGCATCCTTGTTATTTATTCTTTAAGTTTGATTGATATTTTCACCTTTGTCCCAAGGATGAATCACATTAGTTGGTTTGAAACGTTGACCAAATCCTAATGGTGTGATTAATCTGAAAGACATTCTCATTTGCAATATGTATCGCAAAAGTCTAAGATCTGATATTTATGTTTGTTAGATGGTTATCATCATGATATTTATTTCTATGAAATAATATTTATTATAGATTATGTATTGATGAGCTTATATCAAAATTTCCTTATTGATATTACATTCAAAATGACTTACTTGAAAAAAATACAAATACCTTTTTATAAATTACAAAGTTTAGTATGGTTGAAACTAGAATTTTAAAATTACCATAAATATTTTTCTATTGCTTAAATAGTTCATTCATATTCATTCTAACCTAATTATTAAAATATTTCAATACTTAAGGAACAAATAATTAAAGGTAAAATATTTTAGTTAGTTCTTAATAAGATGAATGTATAACTCATTCAATTTCTAATATAAAATATTATTAATAATAAATTATTCAAAAATACAATTTAAACAATGAAAAATCACACTATGGTCGATCTATATATAGAGATAGAAAACCAATATAGATCGATCTTAATCATAAAATGATCAATCATTAAAAGAGATTAAACCTTTTGCTATTATGGTTTATTTTTTATTTTTTTTAATAATAAATATGAGTTAAATAATACAAAAACCATATTATATTAGATTTACCTTTTTTACAAATAAGATATTTGATCTCTTATTTGATTATTTCTTAATGAGCAACTCAAGAAATACTATTTTTTCCACATACTTATCATAAGATAGTCAATTCATGTTTTCACATTTATCCTATTTTACATCATGTTCACAATGATAAAGACATGTCTACTTTAAATAATTTATTTATAAATAAATAAAAATAGATATTTGTTTTACATAATCTAAATAAGAAATAAAAATGCATCACCAAGTCTATTACAAAGTCAAGGAAATGCATATTAATGACCATTACATTATTTATCATTTAATTCTTAGCCATAAAATATTTATTAATTCAACTTTTATTTATAATTACCATTGGAAATAAAGGTCAAAATTGTTCCATTCTCCATGAAGAAAAAAATAAAACCTCTCATGTATCCATGTAAGCCCATTAGTTTCTCTTATGGTTCATAAGAAGATGCATTTTATACATGCATAAGACCTCCTTTTAGCTTACATAATGTTCAAGAATTTAATCTTACATATTAATACACAATTTTTTCATTGTTAAAATTTTCATAGAGTTATCACTACATGATTTATATTGATTTCGAACTAAACAAGAAGAAAAAACCTGTGATAAAGTTGAGTATTGGTTGGTTGTGCATGAGAGCGAACTAGAGAAGGTTGCATAGTATAGGAATGCTTCATAGTTGAGTGAGAGCATAAAATCTTAAGTGTAGTGCGAATGGCTACATTATGAGCATATCAGAAGCATGTTGCAGAATATATCAGATTTGAAGTTGTTGTAGTAGAGATTGTTTGGAAAGATTTTGCAAGATGTTGTAGTATATTTTGTTGGAGACTCACATTTGTTTTTGCAGGAGGTGTTGATGCATTTGGCACATAGTCAGTGTGTTGTATGTTGTTAATTTAGTATATAACAATTATATTTTGTAGTGAGGGTTTGATATTATTGCTGAGAATGAGTTTTAGTTAAATTGTTGGTGATTATATTTCAGATTTGAAGTGGCCACTATTTTCCTGGAGTTGAGAGCATGTTTTAGTGGTGACTTGATTTGATTTGATGAGATTTCCTTCTTGTTGGAGATTGTATTGCAGAGTTGAATCAAGTTGAGCAAATAGTCTTGGGATCCAGTTTGAAAATAGATGAAAGGAGGTATGCATAGAATACAATAGTAACGTAATCAATGTGGAGCAATGATTGTCAAGTTTCAGCGATAAGAACAATTTCTTGGTCCAATGGTAGTTGGATATTCCAATCGGAGTTGGGTGAGGATCGATTGATCGTGGTTGCTTTTAACAGATGGTGGTTCTTAGATCCGTGGAGAACATAGTTTCTGAGTTGATCAATAGAGTCAAGTCTCCAGGCTGATCGAAGTCAGCTGATTGTATATAAGGTCGAGTCTCTTGACTGATGGGAGTCAATCATCTATGTAAAATACAAATGTTGCTTAATAGAAGATTCAGAGCAGTCCAATAGTAGCAGGGGTCGTTTTTTTCCCAATGAAGCGTTTTCCACTAGATATCTTGTGTCTCATGTTTGATGATGATTTTTGTGGTTGTGCTTTGATGGTTTTCATTTAGTATATGTTGCTTATATGTTTACATATTTATTTTTTACTCATATGTTGCTAACATATTGTGAGTTTTTACGATAACAAGGTGTGATTCAGTTGAGAAGTAATGAAATGAAAAAATTGATAATAAGTCACACCATTGATTTACCCCCCCAGTAGTGCTCAAAGGTTTCCAACAAATAAATATTCAATGTTATTTCTAAATTCATTTTTCTCATTTTGGTTATATTCTTCTCATTTTCCTATTTGAGAAGGATTGTGACCTTGAATCTTTATTATCATATATATTGTACACAACTGGAAATACTTAGTTTTAAGTGTAAAAATGTTTCCACTACAAAAAAATATGTAAAAATGTTTGTGAATTTGCTGTGGCCACAATCACCACCCTACTGCTCTAGTGGCAAATTTGAATGGGTCCCCTGGACATTTGATCTTTTGTTTCTAAATGCAGTTGTTACATGGAATTATGTCTTCTAAGCTAAATGATCATGCCCCCTTTGTAAATCTTTGCGAAATGACTTGTTTATAACCCAGTCTAGCCCTTCATTCATGTTCTTTCATCAAGACTTTTTTTAATCCTCATAAACATTCATGGTACTCTATGCCCGCACATATAATCAACCCCCACTCTTTACTATGGGTGTATATGGACTCAACCCTCAAAACCTTCTATCGTGTCCTTATTTCTATATCAATGCTTTGATAATAGAAATGCTGTACAAATATGCATAACTTACCCTTTTCGCACTTCCTCGGTATTTACACATCTCTCAATGCATGCCTTCATCGCTTATCACAATCACTTGTCCATGCCTCCATCGCATATTGCTTTTCGCATTGGCAAAGGCTAAAGGTCCATCTCCCATGAATAACTCCGATGCAATCAAGTCTCTGATTGCATCACGTCTCACAATCGGTGCTCTAAACTAGTATATAGGCCCAAGCATCAAACATTTTGCGATATGGCAGACCCACTGGGATCATTAACCACAACATATATATTTTCGGGTCCGGCCTATCGCATATTGCAATCGGTAGAACCCAAGGTTTATACATAAGGCATGATGCAATGAGAAGACCCAACGATAACTATAGAACCGGGTGCATAGTATTTGAAGTCCGGCCTTATGGTTCAGCCACTGGTTTTCCCAAGTATTCCCATGTGTCCCGATATAGTGTTGTGGTTCGGGTTTTTTAAAGGGAAATCTGATAAAATGAACGGTCCATGTTCAACGGCTTAGTAATTACGGTTGCTTTGCATTGTGAGATTAAATGGAAAATGTGACTGAAGGCAAAGTTTGTTTGTGGGCATGTCTGTCATATTTCTCATAATCATAGCTAATATGAACTATTTCTGCAGGTGAGGACCAAGAGAAGAAAGGCAAGTTCGAGTGGACCCGATCACGGATAAATGTGATTTATATCAAGACGACACCTCTGCACCACCGATGTCGATATTGCAAAGAGACACTCTGTAGGAAAGGGATACGAACCGCCATAGTGCATACTGGAGGCACGCTCTATGTTCAGTGGAAGCACTCATGACAACGTTGATCCATCAAGATGTTATTACCTCCAGATACACCTTAAATCATGCTAGATTTGGGATGATGAGCACAGTGTCTTCAGTTTCCTTTAGGAAATAATAGGGAATAATGTACCCTCCATACAAATGCAAAGAGATGACATGCAATCATGCTCTTTTAATCAACATCCTTTCATTTCCTCCAAAAAATAAAAATGCCCCAACAAATGTAGCCTCAACATGTTGGCAGTTTGACGGACAGTTATACATCCTTATATTTTAATTTGTATATTGAATAAACCAGGAAGATGGAGGGTCAGGGGGATACAGAGGGTTAGTTTCTTCCTACATAATTATTACCCCTGGAGATGGGAGGACCTTTTTTTGGGCAGAACAACTTTTGATTTATTATGCTAATGAAGAAGATTGTTTGGGTCAAGAAGAAGCCTTTTCAAATTTATTTTCCTCTTCGTTCATGTGTTTAGAATCAAGGTGTTGTTGATGACATAAATATAAATGTGTTTTGTTTTGTGCATATTGATAACGATACAACTTATGACTAGTCTTGGTTATTTGAATGTAATTTTTTATCATGGTTAACTCATGAGCGGTCCCCAATTTGAAACTATATTAAACATCAGTTGTAAGTTTATTTGTAGGAGCAGGAATGTGCATTCTTGTATGAATAATTAGATTTCAATTAATCTTTAATACAACCTTGTTCATATGTGAACTCAATAATTGATTCATTTGGACTTGGAATCTATATATGATGTTTAATCTCTTTTATTATGGTCCTGCAGGATAGATTAGAATAGTTAATATTAGTATAGTAGGTAGAATTAGTATAGATATGACTTAATACATATAGGTTAGCCGTTTGTTTTGTTGATTTAATGGACATCTTCCTCCGGGGAGTAATATTTCAACACCTATAACAATTTACGAGGTCCTTTAAAACTCGTCGAAACCAGCCATTCCAAACAAAAGCAGATCTAATCAGGGTCTGTGATCGGGTTGGTTCCCCTTGTTGGCACAACAAAAAATTTGCTGCATCAACAAATTGGCACTAGAAGGAGGGCCTTAAATGCCATCCGCAACTTTTCATGATTTCATCTATAAATGTCGCGCATGGATTCGAAAAGATTAATGTATGGATCGTAAAGGTCGAAAAGATCATTCCGCTCATTTGGAAGAGCCTCATTTCGAAGAAGCGAAGATCCCTCTAAGTCCCATGTTTGGGTCACCCAAAGAAGAGAGACTGTGGGAGTATCCTGTCACTCAGGAACAACTAGTCAGAGTACTTACTTAGGCTTACACTCGTTCCCTCTCTCAGCTCCCCATCTTTCACTCTTTACCTCCGACAACTAAAATAAATCCAAGGGTCTTTCCTATAAGTGAAGAGACACCTACAGCCCCTTATCTTGAAGAAATTGTGCTAGAGTCCTTGCAAAGTATCGACACCCCTTGGGAAGAAATTCCTGAGGACTCCCCCTCTAAAGGTAATCCCTGACTTGATTTGGAAAATCCTAATAAAGAACGCCTCGAAGAAACCTTCAACTAGAACCTCCCTATCCATAATATGGCTAACGTTCCCCCTCCTGGTGGGAATCCACCTCTACCGCCCCCTCCAGGTGGGAATCCGCTTCTACCGCCTCCTCCGAGTGGGAATCAACCCCCACCTTCTCTGGGAGCACTCCCTCCCTGGCTCACTCAGGATGCCATAGTGGTACTTGGGTAGTAGCATGCCTTACCGAAGAATGCAGAAAGAGTATTGCCTAAATTTGACCCTGAGCAGGGAGACACTGTTGATAACCATATTCACTCTTTCTTCCTAGTCATGCGCATGTTGGGGGTAGTTGATGAAGATGTAGTATGTCACTTATTCCCTTTTACTCTGATTGGTGCGACCTCCACATGTTACTTTAGCTTGAGAATAGGGTCAATCACCTCATGGGGTGCCTTTTAACAAGCCTTTTTAGACAAGTTTGGCAATGACAAAACACATGTAGCCTTAGTTTTAGAACTATCCCGTTTGAAAATGGAAACCAAAGTGAAGGTCAAGGATTTTAACACCTGATTCAACACTTTGCTCAACAGAATCCAACTTAATGCTAGACCTACTGATGAGGTGCTCATGGAATTCTATATCACTGCTCTCCCTGTCCCTACTGCGATGTGGGTCAAGAGGAGTAATACACAAACCTTACAAGGTGCTATCAATGAAGCCGTAAAAGTCGAGAATGAAATGATCAGTATCACAGCATGTCATCATACAACCGAAGGAAAGAAAGACTTTCAGTCATCCAAGAAGAATAATGGGAGTGATAACAAAGTGGCTGAGATCAAAGAAAAGGATACCATTGATGTGGAAGTTTTTCATTGAATCATTAAGAAATTGATGAACATAGTCATCGATATGAAAAAGAATTATGGAGAGAGTAGAAGTGGGAATGGAGGAGTTTATAAAAATAGAAAACCCTTCAAACCTTTCTATCGTAAGAAGCCAAAAGGCGGTCATGATCAACTAGCATTGCCTGCTCCACCTAACGAAGGGAATTTAAATATGGAAGAGCTGGCTCTTATCGTATCACTCCTTACCAAAGAAGAACCTATAGTAGAGTTGGAGCCAGAATAAGAAGATGAGGAAGAGTACCAAGTAGAAGAGCCCTTGGATGAGCAATCTCAAATCAATGTACTGTGGGATTTCTATACAAATGAGAATGATGACGATGAAGGAGATAGTACTGTAAAAATCCACCCTAATGAAATCCACACACGAAGTAAAAGGCCATTTGTGAGTATGATGAAGCCTGTAGACTAGGCAAAGAAAGATGTTCGCCCTTTGAAGGTATCTGCTCCCAAACTTCCTATTGAGAAGGGTAGACATAGTGGTGATTCCAAGAGTAATCCAGTTGTAAACTATATAGAGAAAGATAACACATCTCCGACTGCAATGAAGGCGACCAAAAATGGTAAACTCCCACCTAAGAATGGTCAAACCGGTATGTTTACTCTGCCCTACCTTGTTTATAACATTGATTACAACATTATGGATGATTTTAAGAAATCTCGAGCTAATATCACATACTTCAATTTGCTAAAATTAATGCAGCAAAGAGACCGACTCTTGAAAGCTATGAATGAATGGAATTGCAAATCTCCCACCATTCCGAGCAGCCAAACCAATAAGTTGGCGTCCAGACTTATTAGTACCCCAAGTACAACCCAAACATCATTAGCTATGGAAGCCACTCTATCAAAAATGAATTGAACCCCCCAAGATGTCAGTGCGACCATGATAGGAAGGAAATCAAAATCCATGACTCCAACTTTCCTTAGCACATTTGAAATCTTCAACATGAATGTACACAATTGCTTAGTAGATTCTGGTGCCTTATCCACTGTTATGCCTTACACTGTTGCTAAAAGACTTCATGCGATAGCCAAGAAAACTGGAACTTGAATTATGCAATTAGACAGAACAAATGTGAAAGTAATAGGGAAATTGAAAGATGTGTTGATTCGGATAGCTACCAAACCACAGTACACACAAGTCATTGATATAGTCGTAGTCGACATACCCAAGGCATATGGAATGCTGCTTAGCAGGGACTGGTCAGCAAAACTGAATGTATATTTCTCAACTGATTGGTACCATCTCTTGCTGCCTCAAAAGGGAAAAGGTGATATGCTAAGAGTTGATCGAGAAAGATACATGAAGTATGTGGTGATGGAACTAAATGACCCCAATGAACCTATAATGTTTACCAACTCTATCCTTGGGAATTATAGTTTTGATGTTTGTGCCACAAAAACCTGTTTTTGAGAATTCCATGCAGAGACGATTGAAGAAACTGCAATAAACACACAATTGGAAGCTTTCCCCTGCAATCCAACTGATGAATTATCATGTATTATAGTAGATGATAGGACTAATTTCGTAGAAAGCAGTTCAGTTGATGTAACATTATATTCTATTTTTTGGATACTCTATTTTGATGGCTCTAACTGCCTTGAAGGGGCAGGTGCTGGGAGCATTCTCATTGACCCACAAGGGAACCAACATCTCATGCCCAGCCGGTTGGAGTTTGCATGCACCAACATCATGGCAGAATACAAAAGCTTGCTGCAAGGTCTAAAGAAATCCATTGATATGAAGGTAAAAAATCTTAAAGTTTTTGGTGACTCACAGATAATTGTGGACTAGGTAAGGAAAAGGATACACTGCAATTTGCCACACCTGGTAAGATACCAACATGAGATATGGAGCTTAATTGACAATTTTGATTCTTTCAATATCACATACATACCTCAAGAGCAAAACCGAGATGTCGATCTGATGGCTAGTATGGCTTCAAAACCTTTGCCTAACCTTAGATTAAACAAGAATAAATATTATGTTGAATTAATTTTCAGACCATTCGTACCTGATAACATCTCAAATTGGCAGGTATTTGAAGGTGATGAGCAAATCCTTGAGTTCCTGCATTGCGAGAAGACATTCAAAACTGCACTCATTGATTAAAAAGAGCATGACATGCTTATGAATGAGAGTGAAGATGAGGAAAAGGATCAGTCCAATATAATTCCCAAGTCAGTTTTCAAGATGGAGCATTTGTATGACCTGCATGATAAATTTAATAAGAAGACTAACTGCAAAACGCATAGCTCATCCATGAACTATGAATCAGTCAACCTTGGAACCAAAGAAGACCCAAAAATTGTTAATTTGGGCTTGGGATTCTCTCTACAAGAAAAGGTTGCATTTGTTAAGCTGTTTAAAGAGTACAAGGACGTCTTTGCATGGACATGTGGCAACTTAAAAACCTTCGATACCAACGTTATGCAACATGTGATTCCGTTGGAGAAGGATGTTAGGCCATACCAACAAAAGCATCGCAAGATGCATCCAAGCCTGGAACCATTGGTGAATAAAGAATTAAACAAAATGTTGGACACCAAAATAATTTTTCCTGTCAGGCACACCTGCTGGGTAGCCAATCTTGTGCCAGTAAGAAAGAAAAATGGAGACATCAGATTATGTATCGATTTCATAAACCTAAACAAAGCATCGCAGAAAGATAACTATCCAGTCCCTTCTATGGAACACATTCTTCAATGAGTTTCTGGGTCTGAAATGTTGTCCCTATTGGATGGTTTTTCGAGATAAATCAAGTGTTGGTATCGAACGAAGATTAGCTTAAGACAACCTTCAACACTAAATGGGGCACTTACGCATACCGTAAAATGTTGTTTGGACTTATTAATGCAGGCACCACATTTCAAAGAGCTCTGGACATAGCTTTGTGAGGATTGATTAACAGATCAGTAGTAGTGTACATGGATGACATTACTGTGTATTTGTATCGCAAAAGGGATCATATTTATCACCTATAATAGATTTTTGAAAGATGTTGAAGATACATAATATTGTTGAATCCCAAGAAGAGCATCTTCACATTTATAGAAGGGAAACTACTGGGTCATATCCTCTCTAAAGAAGGGATTGTTATTGATCCTAAAAGAATAGCGACCATCATGAGAGTACAACCCCCTACAAATAAAAAGGCAATGCAATATTTCTTCGGGAAAATTAATTTCGTTAGGAAATTCATTTCAGATTTCACATAAATAGTGTGTCCCATGCAGCTAATGATGAAGAAATACGTTGTGTATAGGTGGAGCGATGAAGCTAAGAAATCGTTTCAGCGAATTAAGGAGGCCATCGTAGAAGCTCCTGTGTTGGTTAGCCCCGATTTTGACAATGGATTCCTCTTGTACACTTTCGATTTTGATGTTTCATATGCCGCAATCCTCACCCAAAAAAATGATGATGGAAATGAAGTCCCTATTTCTTATATGAGCTCTAATCTCCAGGGAGCAGAACTAAACTACCCAGACGTGGAGAAACAAGGTTTTGCGGTTTTAAAGCTGTAAAACATTTCCACCCTTATTTTTTAAAGGCCAAGACTAAAGTAGTCGTTCCCCACCCTGCTGTAAGAGCCCTCTTCATGTAGAAATAAATGGGTGAACGAAGAGGGAATTGGATAACCGCCCTTCAAGAATACGACTTCGAGATTAAGCCGATGAAGATAGTTAGAGGGCAAGGATTGTGTGAGCTCGTGATAGAAGCCTTGGAAGATAAAGAAGGGGTGTCCAAAGAACCAGAAGCGCAGAGCATACATAATGCACAAGTAGAATTCAAGGAGGAGCCCCTATGGATTAATGAGATGCTAATGTGTGAGCACAAAACATCAGAAGTCCCTTTGGACCCTGAGTCATGGTACTATGACATACACTTTTATTTAACACGAGGATAATGTCTTGAGCACATGGATGCATCATGAAGGAGAGTGCTCGGATTGAAATCTAATCAGTTTCACCTAGGCAATGACACATTATATAGAAAAAATTATGATGGAGTCAGGCTGAGGTGTCTGGAAAAAGATGATGCCGATCATGTCTTGAAAGAAATGCACGATGGCCCAACAGGTGGTCACTATGGAGGAGAGACCACTACTCACAAAATATTAAGATATGGATATTATTGGCCTACAATGTTCAGAGACTCACATGCCTATGCTCGGAAATGCAAGGTATGTCAAACTACCGCAGAACGAGAAAGAAAGACAGTCGTTCCTGTTATAGACATATTTTGGCACATCAACCCCAAACTCTTATGTCAATGATATTAGGGCTCATCAACCCCTAAATGAGTTGTTTTATGCCCTAAATAAGCTTAGTCATATGAACGCCTCGTGCCCCAAACAATTCCATCTCAGAAATCATCCAGAAAGTGCCCAAACTGAACCATATTTGAAAGCCATGTTTTAGGGTGAGATGCATCTCACCTGCTACACTGTCTAAGTGAGATGCATCGCAATTTGGCCCTTTAGTAAGTGCGATGGGTGAGTTTGGACATAATTCAAGGATAGTTTGTTAGTTTGTTGCTCATGGAATCTTCTAGAAACTTCTCCTGTGCCACTTGCCTCTCTGAATTCGCCCAAGGATGACCAAGGGAACTAGGAAACCATATCCAACTACCCTCTCTTATGGAACTAATTTCAACAAATGGAATGGTATTCATCATCTCCATTGATGACTCACCCTCTTGCAATCATCTATAAAAGGATCTCCCATCCAAGAGATCAGAAGGTTGAATTATTCTGAGTTGTAAGGAAGTGCTGCTAGTTTCAGTATTGAGCTGAGAGCATTGTGATATTGTTGGTGTGTTCTTACTGATTCATTAGGTGAAGAAGGCTTGAAGCTAGGAGGATGGCACTGGATCAAACTTCTTACGGGTTGTAATTCTCCTTGATATTAATAAATTTCTTCAAGATTTTTCCCAATTGATTGTGTTAACTGTAAATGCATTAATTTGTTTATCATATTTCTAATTCTATGATGTTTATGCTGTGATGGATCATTATGCTTTGACAAGTCTTTGTTTCTATGGCTATGCAAGTACTCTCCAAGCATGTTAAGTACGGGGAGGAGTTACAGGATCAGCCAAAGGAGAGGGATTCAAGCAAAAGTTACAGGTTTTTCTTTATAATCTCTTTCTTATTTGTCACTCGTAGGAAAGATATTGAATTGCTTTAAACTGTTGTTTCTAGGTTAGCTACCAAACCTAGAGGGTTAGTCATTCGACAAGACACTAATTTTCCCATAAACAAATTGGCGAATCTGCTGGGGCAAGCAGATGATTGTTTTTTGCTATTTTTTGTTCTATGTTGAATTATATAAACTATAAACAGAGTCTGAATCCAGCTAGGAAGCTTTCGAAGCGCTCTTGTTCTGCTATTGCGTAGTAGATAAATGTTGCTTCAGTCAATCTCTAGTTTAGTTTATGAATTAAACATTTGACTTGAAAACACATCTAGATGCCCTTTTGGTAGCTCAGTAACCTCTTATGACATTCCATCATACTTTTCTTATCATTGTTCATCAAAACCAAGCTTGATCCATTGAAAACTACTGCAAATTTGAGCAAAAACCATTTTCAGAAGCGCTCACTGACAATCGCAATGTCTTCCACTGTGACTGGATATGCATCTCACCTCACAAGTGCAAAAAGTGTGATGCATATAACTATCTACATAGGCCAAATACGATGATTTACTGAACTCAATTTCCCATCTAGGAGTTGAGGGTTTTTGACTTGTTTTCAGACTTGTTTGGCTGTTTGTTGAATTTGAACAATACCTCATCAATGAAGTCAACTTAAATCACTTAGATCAGCCTCAATTTACATTAGGATTGGTGAATTTTTTTGAGTGTTTGTTCTTCATTTACAATCCATTGTCAAAAGTAGTGATAATTGATTTGCTGTTTTCGATAGAAAAGTGTCGTAAAGTCTTCCATTTTCGTCGAAAAGTGAAGTGTCGCAAATCCTCCTTCATAGCTTATCGATTAAACTTTTTTGACGCATTTGATTTGATTTGATTTTTTCAAAGTGTTGAAAAGATATTTCTTCAAGTTTGAAAGTGTCTTTTTGATTCTTCCTTTCCCTCTTTGAAGAAAAATTGTCAAAAATTGTCATTTTGGGTGAAAAATTTTGAGTCATCACTGCATTTAGTTTTCCTTCTTGAATCATTCACATTAAGGAGAGCTAAAAAAAAATACATGCATTTGCACATTGGAATTTTTGGTTTGTGTGCAAAGAGATGATTTAGGGAAATTTCATTCATGATAGCTTTTTGGTGTATGCTTTAAAAGTGCTTCTATGCTCTATCCTTTGTAGTTAGGATTTTCATTGGTCAAATAAACGAAAAGATTGTTTATCATTGTAGATTGCCTCTTTAGGAATTTCAGATCACGTTTCGCGGTGAACCATTAAAGGCAAAATTTTAAGAAAGATCAACTTTAAAATGAACTTCAATGAACTTAACAACGCTTTGGAATCTAACGCAACACATTTAGAGGTCTAGGCTAGAGATGTGTTACAGAGTCATTAAAACTAGTGGCTATCATTTGCATTGAAGGTTGGGTGATGCCGCCTTATTGATCAAAATGCACTAAACACAACATTTGGGAAGATTGACTATCGTACATAAGTCCTTGGTAATTTCTCTTTAATTTATCACCATGGTGTATATTGCAGTTTTGTGACTAGTCTAGTAAACATTTTCTTCTAGATTCTCCAGAGTAGTCACTTTCGTTCCTTTTCGGCTCTCTAAAACAACAGGTCCATTTGAACACTTGTCCTTTCAGGATCATTAAAAATCAAAGGGGACTAGAGTCATCTTTAGCTTTTTCTCGACTCTTTAAAATTGAAAAAGCAAAGTTGTGTCCAAAGTGTCGTTAAAATAAATTGATTGTGAATAACATCCCTATTCCTTAGTTGATCTTAGGTTGAAACATATGGCAACAAATCCTTAGTCCACCAATCAAGGAATTACTTTTGATGGAAATCCTAGTCCTTTTCCTTCTTTCGAAAATATTGGTGCTCCATATATGGCTACGTTGTCCCTTCCGGGATTTACCATTGGCTTGCCAGTATCGTTGTTTTCAACCTCTTTGGTTCAATATGTCGTGATTTCGCCGCAATCGAGTACACCTCCAACTGGACAAAATCAACCTCTAGTTGATGCTAAAGTTGACCCTTTATCTTCTTCCTCGGTTGTTTCTTCCTCCCCTTCTTACTCTTCGCCTGGTGAAAGTTTTGGTACTAGTAACTAGGTGGCTAAGAAGAAGAAGAAGCAAATTCAGCAGAGGGGCAACCAAGCAATCATTGCTTTGAATGCAAAATCTGATGAGAAACTGTCCATTAAGCCTCACAAAGTTCGATATCTATGCAAAATTTGTGTGGGAGACCATCTTCTTCAAAATTGTCCTGATATTCCTCAGATCTTAGAAGAATGGTCTTCTCGTTCACATCATCCCATGTCATCAACCTCTAGAGATCATGTTGGTGACATACCATAAACCAGTGAACGTAAAGTTCATGGATAGAAGGGAAAAGTCAAGTTTCCATGTAGGTTATGTGAAGGGAATCATCCCATTCACCTTTGTCCCTATCTGGATGAAGCCAAGAAAGTGTTGAATAATCATCTTACTTCACCGCAGTGACTTTGATTTGGTTACAGGAAAATCTCCCTAAATCTTCACTAGTTGATGAACCAACTGCCCAAAATCAATCGTCGGTTGAACCCACTCTCTCTAAAAGTGAATCCTATGAGTCTATACCCAACCAAAATCAATAGGTCGAGGTAACAATGTTAGGTAAACTTGACTCAAGATAGAGTCAAAAGTTCACGAGGTTAAACAATGATGGTTTTGGGGCACATGGTATTGTGCACCCATGGTATTCTACCTGTGGTATTATATGTAATGGAGCCTATAAAAGGCTGGAAGGACTTCATTCTAATGAAAAGGCCTGGAGGTGAGTGATGAAGGCTCACTTGGGCGGATTGGCCAGGGTTTTGGCCAAGGATAATGAAATTTCATTATGATCAGGTTTTTCCCCAGATTTGGGGTTTTCCCAGATAAACGTGTGTGTTCATGTGTTTATGGTTATTTATGGTTATTTTTATATTTGTTTCTCTCAGTAATTCTCCGTAATTAATTTGTCTTCTTGGGTAAATTTCTTAACAATTGGTATCAGAGCCATGGTTGAGAGTTTGGGCTTCGAATGTACACCTTCAGTGAAGGATTTATTTTAGCCCAATGGATAAAAGGATTCAGGTGTTGGAGGCCGCGAAGTGGCAGAAAGAAGCGACGCGCAGGTGTAGAAATTGCTTGACAGCTTATAGGAATCAGAAGCCTGCAAGGGGCAGGTTTATGTGTTTATGTGTACATACTGCGGGCATGTCTCGTGGCGGCCGGTGTTGGATATACTGGGCATTACACCCAGTATCATTGGTCCAGGAATCCAGTCTAATAGCGTTGTGATCAAGGCCTCGTGGTGAAGTCACCCCAGGCGAGGGTTTCAAGGATTCATCACAGAAATTAAAGGTAGTTAAATTTGGCAAGAAGGTAGCAAAGAAACAAAACAAGGATGCCCGCAATTGAGAGAAGATGGGTCAGAATAGCAGCAACAATAAAAAAAAATTAAAAATTAATGGAGTCAAAATTATTGCATGTAAAGGGGCATACTACTGTAAGACCTGGTAAGGCATGTGTACCCCTGGGTAATCACTGGTAAAGTTTGGGTTAAACCTAGGTGATAGGGGCGATGTTGGGTTAACAATACCCCGGGTAAAAACTTTGAGGGGGGTAAGAGCTAGAGTGAGCGGGATTGTCTCACTTAGAAGGTTTTGCTGGAGTTAGTCAAGGAACCCCAAGTCAAGTTTAAGGGGGCAATTGTTAGGTAAACTTGACTCAGGATAGAGTCAAAAGTTCACGAGGTTAAACAGTGATGGTTTTGGGGCACATGGTATTGTGCACCCATGGTATTCTACCTGTGGTATTATATGTAATGGAGCCTATAAAAGGCTGGAAGGACTTCATTCTAATGAAAAGGCCTGGAGGTGAGCGGTGAAGGCTCACTTGCCGGATTGGCCAGGGTTTGGCCAAGATAATGAAATTCATTATGATTGGGTTTTTTCCCCAGATTTGGGGTTTTCCCAGATAAACATGTGTGTTCATGTGTTTATGGTTATTGCTGGTTATTTTTATATTTGTTTCTCTCAGTAATTCTCCGTAATTAATTTGTGTTCTCGGGTAAATTTCTTAACAAACAGTTGACCTGATTTCACCTTCGGTAAATCGTACCTTTTCCGAAGAGAGTGAACACCATACCACTCAGGTTCTTTTTGTTTCTTCAGATTGAAATGAGCTTGGGGTCAATCCGCTTGTTCCATCAAGACAGGAGGAAAATCCTCTAGTAACTCAATGGGTTAATCCTCTCGTTTCTACGGTACCCCCTCTAAGTAGTCTAGTCACTTCCTTTGATTGGAATCGACTGGCAGGATTTCGCCTTCCTTCTTATGTGCCTTTCCAGATCATAGTACAAGTTTGTAAAATGATTGTATTTGGCACTATTATAGATGAAGGTGCATCAGTGAGTATCCTTTCCTCAACTGCTTGGCAAGCGCTTGGTTTGCCACCGCTTATGCCGATTACAAAGAATATGTTGGGCTTCAATAGAGGAACCAGTCAACCGTTAGGGATCTTCCCTCAGTTACCTATTACTTTGGGAGGAAAAACCATTTGTCTGAACGTGATGGTAGTCCCAGGCCCATTAGATTACAATTTACTTCTTGGGCGTGACTATGTTTATGGCATGGGAGCTATTGTTTCAACACTCTTTCGAGTGATTTGTTTCCCGCATGAACGCAGGATTGTCACTGTTGACCAGCTTTCATTTCCCAGTGCAAATATAGCTCCTAGTCAACCATCTTCCCTAAATGGTCCTTTTGTAGCAATGATATCATCCCTGCCATGGGTTAATTATGTGGCAACCTGTTCCATACCTACATCAACTGACGATCAATTCAATGATGTTGTACGTCATGTACTGGGGGCATTGGAACCGGATCACTCCTTCATGACCTCTTATGGGTTGTGAACAAGGGTTCGAGGATAGTTCTTTTACTGTGTCAACCTCATTAAATAAAAATGAAATAGCTCCTATGAGGATAGTTCTTTTCCTATGTCAACCTCGTTAAAAACTGAAACAAGGGTATGAGGAGAGTTCTTGGTCTTGTGTCAACCTCGTTAAAAAATGAACCCAAGGAATACGAGCATAGTTCCTTGTCTTGTGTCAAGCTCGTTAAAAAATGAAACAAGGAATTTGAGCAAAGTTCCTTGTCTTGTGTCAAGCTCATTTAAAAAAAATAAATGAAACAAGGTCCCAAGTTCCAAGTCAAGTCTTTCACTTGATCTCGTAAAAGAACCTTCATTCCATCCTCTTAATAGCCACGAGTAGTCTACTTAGGTGAATGTAATGAAGCTTGGGGGGCATGCACCTAATGGTAAAGTTAAGTTTCCCTGTAGGTTATGTGAAGGGAATCGCCCCATTCACCTTTGTCTATTTGGACGAAGCCAAAAACTTCCATCTAGTTACCAGAGACTCTCCTTTTCATCATGTTGGGGGCATGTAAACCAATTCAAGCATAATTTTTCGTTTCAAGCTTGCGTAAACATGAAACTGAATCTAAGCATAGTTCCCTATTGTTCAAGCTTGCAAAAAATGAACCCATTTCCATTTTAACCTTTGTTAGATGAGCCTTGGTTGTTTTCATCCCATCGCCACCATCTCTTTGACCAATCATACGCTTTCACTTGGTTGTTTTACCCTCTTTGAGGAACATTTGCAATGAGTGGTCTTATTAGCCAACCTCTTCACATAAATAAACATGTTTTGAAAGTTCCAACGTCATTGAAACCAGTTGCTACCCTAGACACCACTCGTTCCTCAAAATGAAGTCGTCTTTAAACTCTTTTTAGACTCTTTAAACATGAAAAGATAGTCGAGTGCTTGTCTTTTCCAGCTCGTTAAAGTATTGGAAACAACATCCCTATTTTATTATTTTATCCTTTTTCAGACCCAAGGGATTATTTTACGAAAAAGAACTTATGGAGTTTTCTTTTTTCTCTTTTCAAACTCTCTAAACATGAAAAGGACCAAGTTATGTTTGTTGTTAAACTCGTTAAAATAATAGCGACAAACTTGTCTATCTAGACAAGACTGAGTTTCACTGTCACTAGAATTATTAAAACATCAAATAGTGACGTGTTTGCTCGAAGGGCGAATTTTAGAACAAGCATAAGTTATCCTCTTCAAGCTTGACAAAAATAAAGAGGTACTGGTCAGTAATGACTGGGGAAAAAAGGGGAAAAATCTTGAAAACTTAAGGTAGCAAGCTGCTCTTGAACATGACACTTTCACTTCATCTCCATGATTGAGTTGAGTTGGGTTATTCCGTTTGCTGGTCATCATACCATTGTTCTATCACACCATCCATCTTTTTGGGTTAACACTACCAATTCATCTTAGTGTCGCCGATATGTTCAAGAGAAGTCATCTAGTTAAAGTTTCATCTGTTGCAATACCACAAACCTTCATTTTCATGACCGCCATTCCTACAATGAGTCACTTCTTGTTGACATCAGCTCATTATCCAAGAAGTTGACTTAGAAACACCCTTCTAATGATTTGAAGCTTGTTTACATCAATGGCAAGTTTCTCTCTTCCAGCGACAGGTTGACATCAATGGCCTTCAACCGAAATATTTTACATGGTGTTCGACATCGGATCATTTATTCAAACCACGTTAAATGTACTGTAGTACCTTGAGGATCATTATCATTATCGGTGATCCCTCTCGCGTCTATTAACAATTCACATCATTGGTTGGTAATCAGGTGATGTATTTCCATGTTCGACCTCAGAACATCTCTTCACATGGTTTGACTTGTACACCGAGCAAAGATTGAACAAGTTTGAAGACCCTGGATCTAGCTTCATCCATTCAGGCTGCAATATATTTAGGGATACAAAAACATCATATCTAGAAAGGCTCTACATAGATGGTCATCCTAATCATGGATTATGACTCTATATCTGTAGAATCACAAGTCTGTATCTGCAGACGACTATCTGATCTATGTACATGAAATGAAAATTTATAAAGTTGAGAATGGGAATGCCTCCCTCAGCTAGTTCATGAAAAATCATATTATCATGATTTTAGTTTATGCAGGTCACCTTCTAGTTCGAAAATTTCGATCCTCATGATAAAGCATTTCACCCAACATGAACATTTACAACCTCATGCTTTATGGGGCAACTGTTATAGACATATTTGGGCACATCAACCCCAAAATCTTATGTCGATGATATTAGGGCTCATCGACCCCTAAAAGAGTTTTTTTATGCCCTAAAGAAGGTTAGACATCTGAATGCCTCATTCCCCAAACAATTCCATCTCAGAAATCATCCAGAAAGTGCCCAAACTGAACCATATTTGAAAGCCATGTGTTAGGGTGAGATGCATCTCACCTGCTATACTGTCTAAGTGAAATGCATCACAGTTTGGCCCTTTAGTAAGTACAATGGGTGAGGTTGGACATAATTCCGAGACAATTTGTTAGTTGGTTGCTCATGGAATCTTCTAGAAACATCTCCTATGCCACTTGCCTCTCTGAATTCGCCCAAGGATGACCAAGGGAACTAGGAAACCACCTCCAATTCCCCTCTCTTGTGGAGATAATTTCAACAAATGGAATGGCATTCATCATCCCCATTGATGACTCACCCTCTTGAAATCATCTATAAAAGGATATCCCATCCAAGAGATCAGAAGGCTAAATTATTTTGAGTTTAAGGAAGTGCTGCTAGTTTCAGTGTTGAGGTGAGAGAATTGTGATATTGTTGGTGTGTTCTTACTGATTCATGAGGTGAAGAAGGCTTGAAGCTGGGAGGATGGTGCTGGATCAGACTTCGTATGGGTTGTAATTCTTCTTGATATCAATAAAGTTCTTCAAGATTTTCCCCATTTTATTGTGTTAACTGTAAATGCATTCATTTGTTTATCATATTTCTGATTCTATGATGTTTATGCTCTGATGGATCATTATGCTTTGACAGGTCTTTGTTTTGGTAGCTGTGCAGGAACTCTCCAAGCATGTTAAGTATGGGGAGGAGTTACGAGATCGGCCAAAGGAGAGGGAGATCAAGTGAGGATTCAAGAGAAAGTTACAGGTTGGTATTCATAATCTCTTTCTTATTTATCACTCATAGGAAAGATATTGAATTGCTTTAAATTTTTGTTTCTAGGTTAGCTACCAAACCTAGAGAGTTAGTCGTTTGACAAGACACTAATTTTCCTAGAAATAGTTTCCCTTAGGCCCGTTATGATTTATTGCCCATTCCAACAATGGGGCCTAGATGTCATAGGTGAGATCACTCTAAGCTCTTCACACCAACATAAGTATATACTCACGGAAATCGACTACTTCACCAGATGGACCAAAGCCATCCCACTTCGGAAGGTTAACGAAGACGAAGTAATATCTTTTATTGAGAAATTTATTATCAACAAGTTTGGCATCCCTGATGCTCTCATATTTGATAATGCTTCTTAGTTTTCATCACTAAAATTGACTGAATTCATTATCGATAAATCAATTCGCATAAGGTATGCATCAAACTATTACCCCCAAGGAAATGGAGTTGCAAAGTCCTCAAATAAAAACCTCATCTGCACAATCTGTAAATCTGTCACCGACAACTAGAGGAATTGGCACAACACTCTAACAAACGCCCTTTGGGCCGATATGGTCAACCTAGAAGTAGCATTAGGAAACTCCCCATACTTCCTCATCTTTGGATAGGAAGCCAAAAGGTAAGCACACGAAATTCCAACACTTATGGTTGGGCCTGTTCCAAGTTGAGGAAAAAAATGGTCATGGAACTTACAGATTGAAAACTTTATAGAGAGAAATTGAGAAACTCCCTGTTAATGGCCAACATCTTAAGAGACACTTCCAGTAGGCACCACATGGTGGTTACCTCCTGAGTAGGTTAGGATTCATTTATTTTTGTTGTTAGCTTAATTTATATTTTCATGTCGTCCATCCTTTTTTTTCGTAAAGTTTATTTTTCTTTTGTTTTGAATTTTGTTCCTTTTCAACCAATTGATTTTAGTCCTTTAGTCTCGTTTTCACCTTTATAACTCTCTTCAGATTGCCCTCATTCCCCACCTTCAGCTTTTTGCCTCCCTCAGTAACCTGTTGATGAGTCCACCAATCCTAAATTCATCGTTACCTTGCAAATCAAGCAAACTTTCAATGAGCCTATGAGAACTGGAAAATCAGCGTTGAAATTCAAATCAAAGCCACTCATTGGCATATGTTCGGAACTAGGTAGGATCTGTTGATAACATGGATATCCGGAGCATGTAGGGGCATCTTTTTAAAGCGAAAAATGTGTAACCACAACTGGATTGGCATGGTGGAACACTACATTTTTAAAATTTCATCCAGAACCTAGCCTATACTTGTCTATAAGGTTTATAGTCATTCTCCATTGGTTCCATCCACCACACTAAAATTTCCAATATCTGTCATCTACAAGTAAATCTCCTTTCATGGGCTAAGCTCATTGTCACTTATCCTGTGGAAAATCCAATTGTTCTCTATTCCTTGTGCCTGAAACTGGAAGGACTTATTTAAAAGAAAAGTAAATGTCGAGTCCTTGTGCCAAGCTAGAAGGACAGGTTGTTTCGGAATCTGGTTGGGGTGGGGACTATTGCTGGGCTCAGAGTACTGGTTGACACAACAAGCCCAACCTTGCTTAAGCGGTTTAAAAATATGGCATAATCCATGACTGTGCCCCATTCGATCATATGAAAGTATAGCACTAAAAAAAAAAAAATCTTACATAAAGTGTAGATAAACATATCTACATCAAGTTTGATGAGCGATAAAGAGTTGAGGTACACACCTAAATAGGTATTGGTAGACCGGTGATGGCCTTGAAAGGATTTTGAAAGTAGAAAACAGGTAAAGGAAGGTAAATAAATCCCATAATACTACCATTGGAGAATGCCTGTCATAACCCTATCAGTAAGTAGAATCTATTTGTCTTTATCCCGCTTGAAGCGATTAATGCTGAAGTGGAACCCATGTCTGTCCATCTATACAATTTTCATTTCAAGTTTATGTTAACACCCTGATGTTCTATTGATCCAAGGTTTATTTGGTAACAGAGATAATTGGTTCGCGTAACGGTTCGCCATTTTTTATGGTCACAACCACAACCCTATTAAAACCTGTTCTAGTGGAAAATTTGAATGGGTCCCCTAGACGTTTGACCTTTCGTTTCTAAATGGAGTTGTTACATGGAATTATGTCTTCTAAGCTGAATGATCACGCCCCCTTTATAAATCTTTGCATTAGACTTGTTTATAACCCAGTCTAGCCCTTCAGTCATGTTCTTTCATCAAGACTTTTTTCAATCCTCATAAACATTCATGGTACTCTATGCCCACACATATAACCAACCCCCACTCTTTACTATATGTGTATATGGACTCAACCCTCAAAACTTTCTATCGTGTCCTTATTTCTATATAAATGCTATACAAATATGCGTAACTTACCCTTTTCTCACTTCCTTAGCCTTTACAAATCTCTCGATGCATGCCTTCATTGCTTATTGCAATCGCTTGTCCATGCCTGCATCGCATATCGCTTTTCGCATTGGAAAAGGCTAAAGGTCCATCTCCCATGAATAACTGCGATGTGATCAAGTCTCCGATCACATCACATCTTGCAATCGACGCTCTCAACCAATATATAGACCCAAGCTTCAAACATTTCGTGATATGGTGGACTCGCCGAGATCATTAACCGCAGCATATATATTTTCAGGTCTGGGCTATCGCATATTGCAATCGGCGGAACCCAAGGTTTATAGTAAGGTGCGATGTGATGAGCGGACCCAATGATAACTATAGACCCAGGCGCATATTATTTGAAGTCTAGCCTTATGGTTCGACTTTGGGTTTTCCCGTATAGTCCCATGTGTCCTGATATAGTGTTGTGGTTTGGGTTTTTTAAAGGAAAATTTGATAAAATGAACGGTCCAAGTTCAACGGCTTAGTAATTACGGTTGCTCTGCATTGTGATATTAAATGGAAACTGTGACTGGAGGCAAAGTTTATTTGTGGGCATGTCTGTCATATGTCTCATAATCATAGCTAATATGAACTATTTCTACAGGTGAGGACCAAGAGAAGAAAGGCGAGTTCAAGTGGACCTAATAATGGATAAATGCGATTTATATCAAGACAACACCTCTGCACCACCGATGTCGATATTGCAAAGACATGATCTGAAGGAAAGGGATATGAAATGCCATAGTGCATAATGGAGGCACGCTCTATGTTCAGTGGAAGCACTCATGACAACGTTGATCCATCAAGATGTTATTACCTCTAGATACACCTTAAAGCATGCCAAATGTGGGATGATGAGTGTAGTGTCTTCAATTTCCTTTAAGAAATAATAGGGAATAACGTCTACTCCATACATGTGCAAAGAGATGACACAAAGTCATGCTATTTTAATCGACATCCTTTCATTTCCCCCAAAAAATAAAAATGCCCCAGCAAATGTAGCCTCAATGTGTCGGCAGTTTGATGGACCGTTCTACATCCATATATTTTAATTTTTATATTGAATAAGCCAGGAAGATGGAGGGTTAAGGGGATACAGAGGGTCAGTTTCTTCCTGCATAAGTATTACCCCCAGAGATGGAGGGAGGACTTTTTTTTGGGCAGAACAAATTTTGATTTATTATGCTAATAAAGAAGATTGTTTGGGTCAAGAAGGAGCCTTTTCAGATTTATTTTCCTCTTCATTCATGTGTTTAGAATCAGGGTGTTGTTGCTGGCATAAATATAAATAACTTATGACTAGTATTGGTTATTTGAATGTAATTCTTTATCATGGTTAACTCATGAGTAGTCCCTAATTTGAAACTATATTAAACATCAGTTGCAAGTTTATTTGTAGGAACAGGAATGTGCATTCTTGTATGAATAATTAGATTGCAATTAAGCTTTAATACATCCTTATTCATCTGTGAACTCAGTAATTGATTCATTTGGACTTGGAATCTATATATGATGTTTAATCTCTTTTATTATGCTCTTGCAAGATAGATTAGAACAGTTAAGATTAGTATAAGTAGGTAGAATTAGTATAGATAAGACTCAATACATATAGGTTAGCTATTTCTTTTGTTGATTTAATGGAAGTCTTCCTCCAGGGAGCAATATTTCAACACCTATAACAGTTTATGGGGTCCTTTAAAACCCATCAGAACTAGCCATTCCAAATGAAAGCAGATCTAATCGGGGTCTGCGATCGGGTTGGTTCCCCTTGTTGGCACATCGAAAATTCACCGCATCAATAGAACCTTACCAATTATATAAAATGTCAACAAGATGAATAAAAAACAATACAATTATAGAAATAAAGAAAACAAAAACACACAACAATAATATAAATGATGAAATAACACATGTACATATCACTCTACATTGTCATCACCCTTATTATCTTCCTCACTTGGCATGATAACTGTAACAACGCCTCCCAAGTCTACCCAAAGTTACCATTCCAACCAAGGTAAACATGAGGAGAGATGCTACTACAATTAGATTCGATCTCCTATGTCACCTTAAGGAAGTGGAATCAATGGAACATCACATACAACCATCCAACATAATCAACAGAACCCTCAGGAGAGAAGTCAACCACTCAAACAATTTGTCCCTGGGTCCACTACTATTTTGCAGCTCTTAGGCCATATTCTTTCTCATGCTATGGGCAAGGGAGCAATCAAAAACCTAAAGTTGATCTCATAGGCCTGCCTACCAGCAATTGTGGACCCAAATTGCTAGTTTTTTGCTAGCAACCCTCAGATTTAAGCCACTTTTGTAGCCCAAAATCCTGGCCTCTGCCCATAAATTGTTGTAACTTCCATAATTCAATCAAAACATACTAAAAAAGTTTATCAATCAAAAATCACCCTCAAGACGAAGCCTGAGAATCACCAATCGAGACTGACACATTGTCAAACACTTGGCATCAATTCAACCTGCAGGTCTAGGATACAAGACAAAGCATAAACCATTGAAACAACTAATGAAACATAACCAGAAGGATCACCTCCTTCTCCATTGAACTACTACATCATCAATTAGGTCTTGCATCCATCCATTTGACAATTACAAGTAAATACGTGAAGTAACCATGACATACACTAGTCACATAACCATTCTTATAGCCAACATTAAACAAGGTAAATATCAGAGATAAGACAACCATTAAATCCACATATAAATCAATGCAAAAGTAAAAGAACTTAGCTTTTATTAATCATAGGAAAATATAACCAAGTTCGAGACTTCCACGTACCGCCCAACCATAGACATGGCTAAACCAAAACTATCTTTCATCCATTTACCCTCGTGCCATATTACAACCATGAATGTGGGATCTCATAGAACAACCATTCCTAGAACAACAAAGGGAATCCAGAAGTTAAACCACCTCCACCGTCATCAAACTGTGATCACACCAAGATCGATGCTTTGATCACAACTAAATAGAACTTGGAATTCCATTTGGAATTCATCACTATCCTTGAGGAATTTTCCATCTTATTGTCTCTCGAGCTTTATTGCAATTCAAACCTGGATCACTAGGCCCTAAACTGAGAATTCTCCCTCAGGATTTACCATGTATCATGCCAAAACCAGTCAAGGGGTTCTTAGGCCTTTGGGAATGAACCTTGAGACCACCTCCACCCTAGATTCTGAAATCCATCTGGAAATTCCAAAGATCCAAACCAAGATCACCATCCCAACACACCATGGCATCCAGAAAAAGGCAAGGCTAGGCTAAAAACCACTATCATAACCCAGCAAAATCATGCCACCAACAACAAGAGAACCATACACCAACATGCAAAGCCATGCATGTCCAAACTAGCTAGGAAATCACACATGCAAAAGGTTACCTGCAAGTATTCTTGTTGATGCTGCTTGATCCTACTCTTCCTTCCTTGATCCTTGCTTTCCTTCCTTTCCCTTTGCTTAGTTTTCCTTCCTTGATCCAAATCTAGAGTGCTCCAAGAAAACTCTAAGTGACCAAGAGTGAGAGAGAGAGAGAGAATAATGAGAGAGCTCCAAAACTCAACTGACAAAAGGTTATACTCACAAAATCCATGAACTGTCCCTCAAAAGCCTTTTTATGAATGAGGCCTCTAATTTCTTCATTTTCCATTATTTTCCTTCAATTTCCTCCTGACATGCAACCTATGATCTTTTACCTTCCTTTTCTCATAGTTTCCTTTATTTTCATAAATAAATGTTCCAAAAATTCCTTTTAATGCCTTTGCCAATTTTCCTTAGCCAAAACACACATCTAGTGATGCCCACTACGATGTATTTGCCCAACATTCAACTTGGAATACGTGCCCCTTACTTATGGTCATATTTTTCCTTTATTACTTTTATTACATGAACTTTTCACCAGGGTTGTTACAGAAACCTCCCCCTTGGGGAACACCAAGACCTCAGCAAAACTGCTAAAAAACAAACATACTGCCCATGGAGCTTTACAACTTATCTCATTGTAGTATTTAAAATGAATGACCTACTCAAAATCAAAACATCATGACAACATGACTAGATAACAACCATATTACATACAGGAGCTTTATAACATAGCTCATTATGGTATTTACAATAATCACATATGCACATTTTCTAAACCAGCAAATAAAAGGATACTATGCTTGTATCAATCAACAAGGAACTCAAGAGGATCACACCTCCACCCTCAAAAGTAGTACCAAGATTCACCTCCTTTCTAGGAAGTCCAGAATCCACTTCCACAGTCAAATTTGCATCCAATGTCCAGCGTTACAATCCCACGCCACTTGTCCTCTGAGTGAACAGTTACCGACTCATTGTTCTAGGGCATGCTCCCAATGTGCATCTGATTCCATCTAGAAATGCTAATGAGAAAACCAATATATCTGCAACCTTCCCTTCTCTGCTACACAGTCCCTCAGGAATTTTGGTCACCACTTTCCATGCAGTCACTCACCTTCCAAGTTCCCCGGAATACCCTAACCCAGATGATCCATCCCTTGGAAAGGCTTCCTCACATCGGAAGATACAAAACCAAGGCATTTACTTGCCTCAAAACCATCATATTGGTCATAGCATGCTCATGGCAATCAATGGACACTATTGGGTACCAGTGTCCCACAATGGCCCTGCTTCTGAAGTGTCTTACCAGCATACTCTACATGTTCCAATTTCTTTTGTTGTTGCTACCAATTATTGCAGTCGATTTCAACAATCCAACTAGGCGTGTTCATGCATTCCTGTTCCAAGCATGTAATTTCTATTAGATTCAAATAAATTGAAATAACCTCAAATCATACCTCATTGGTAGTTCATCAATAAGGTATATTTTCAATCTTGTTCACTTCCTATCATAAAAAGTCAAACTAGCATATTTGACCAAATCAACATGTATAAAAATATCACATCAAGTTAGTCAAAACATAGCCATCAAAATCATAAATCACATGTAACCATCATAAACCCAATCATAGATCACATGTAATCATCATAGACCAAAATCATAAATCACATGCATAATAAAACTAAAAAGAAAATATTGATACTTATCCTTTTATCAACCCTTAGCTTCTACCCTTGCCTTTATTCTATATGCACTCTCGATCAGTTTCCACACGATAAAAACACCCAGTACCTTCTCCTCAACGATGTGCACATACACATAGTGTGCATCACACACATATAGCTACACATGTCATACAACACCATGAAATACATGCATCTACACCAAAAACATTTGTACCACATGTACACAATACCACTTGTCCACTGCAACCTCTTGCATAATGTGTTCACAACATCACATGTACATGGCATCACCTGCACAACATGTACACAAAGCCACATGCACAATGCACCACTATACAATGTGTACACAATACCAAATATACACAGTATCACATGCATGACGTGTGCACGACACCACATGTACATAGAATCACATGCATGACATGTACACAACACCACATGCACACAACATCACATGTACAACATGTACACGACGCCACATGCTCACAACACCACTTGTACAATCATGCACACAACACCATATGTACATAGCACCATATGTAAAACATGCATAAAACATCATAAGTACATAGCATTGCATATCCAGCATGTACATAGCATCATATTTACATAGCACTGCAAATCCAACATGTGCACAACACCATATGCACACAACATTACATATTCATCATGTACATAGCACCATCTATACCCAACATTACATATGTAATATTCGTACAACACTATCTGTACCATCTTGTACATAACAATTCATAAACATGTACACACGTTATGTATACACAACACTACATGTGCATAACATCATAGATGCAACATGTACAACATATACAACATATGCACAACAACATCACCTCACATCCAAAAGCACACTACCTTACCAAGAAACCTTGCTCCCAGTGTCTTATCTATGCTTGTTCCAACATGTCGCAAACCACACTGCTTTCATTTCTCTGATGTATCCTTCCACATTACCTGTCATAAACATATGCATAATACTTACAATATCAATTCATGCCCACATGATATTGACCTTGTAGTGACTACTCTTCCCACTTGATTCCTCGTCAACCAGGAGTCTCTTCATGTCATTCACCTGCATAAGAAATCGTTCCTCCACAAGAATGATCCCTGACAACCCTGTTAGACAATGACAACATACACACATACATATATAATCATTGGCATAAAACAATGATCATCATGTCAGACAATGACATACATACATACATGCATACATATATAAACATCAGCATAATCATGATCATGACATAATTATCAAATAACATAAGGTCTAAGTTAAGAGAACTTCCTTTATCTGTGTATAACATGTACAACATCAAGAACAATCATGTCCAACATAGCCAAGGCATCCTACACCTCATATCCATTTAATTTACATTTTCTAATTACATTTTACATGTTTGTACTACCACCATCCATTTACCACTATGGACTAACCAATCCAACCGACGATCATAGCCTTACCTTCCATTGCACTTGCTCATGCACAGAGATTCATTTGAGTGTTAGCTTACCTATTGAGTACTAGAAAACTCTCCCCGAGCTCCACTAACTTTCATATTTCCCAACCAATTCCCAATACCTAAAACATAAAAGGAAACCCAAGAACCAAACAAATAAGATAATGGAAACCCATAATAACAATACGGCCCGCAACAAAGTGGCATAGATATGCACCAGATACATGTAAAATTTCAAATCAAACGCAACAATCGCAAAATACCAAAAGCACAAGATTAACAATAGACACCATCACTCAATCCCCATGGTTCCCAGTGCTTCCAAAGGAAAGCTCAACCTTAGCCTTCTTCAAGATTCATGTCAGTCTCTCTTGCCATTCAACTCCCTATATTATACTACCATAAACACATAATTTTAGTGCATAAATAAACATAACAATACATAAGTTACCTTATCTCGTCATGCCAAGATTGTTTCCTTGAAACTGAATACATCTATGCCTTGTCTCAAGGGACTCCAATTATCTTGACAGATCCACCTGTAACAAGAGACTAGCTAATATACATGTCAAGTACATGTTCATGAATCTAGCACATATCCACATAATGTCAACAAAATCAAGGTTAATAAGACTCCATGTATGCAAAGCACCCATTCATTTGGAATTAGGGTTTCCAAACATAGTCAAATTAATTCTTGTTGAATTCCTTCCTTTTACCTTTTTTACCTTGCTACACTTGAGGCTCACTATTCGTCGCCACATCACCCAACTATTAGTTATATAAACACATCAACTATTACCTTTTCACACTAATACCAAGCATGTTTCTGGCAACTGCTCACACATGTTAACCACATGTTTCACATATCAAGACAATCATATCTATCAATTCAAAATCAACCTTCACTAGGACTAACAATCATGTCATAATCCATATTCAACTCATAGTCATTAGTCATAATACACAATGATACAACTATCACCTATTGTACTCAAGTACATGTTAGTGATATCAACCCATATATATTAGCAAAATCATATTAAAACAATATCATTTGAACACATACTCATATTATGCAATTCACCAAACATTCCACCAAAGCATACCATGTTAAATAAATTAACTAGATGACATAATCAAATAGTCAAGCACTAAATATACGACATAAGCAAACTTGTACCTTACTATATCTCAAGGGAGGCTATCTTGTCCGCACAATCAAGTTAGATTAGCACAATATGACTTCACAATATATCCACTCAAACATAAATAAGATCATGATATCTAGAATAGTCACTGGCTAACATGTTTACATCATAACTAATACACAATTATCAGTCACACATATGCAAAGTCAATCTAGATTAGTACAACACCATATCACAAATATGTCAGCTCATACCTGAATATTGTAACCATAACCATCTGCATAGGCCAATCCAATTTAGCATGATAAATATAACATCAAGGTATAAATGTTATAACCCTAATCATCAAGCTAACTATCATTCTCATCAACAACATATAACCTAATTACCAAGCTAACTATCAAACAACAACAATTTAACCTATAACATACTCATCAACAACATATATTAACATAATCATCAGGTTATCTAATATAAAACAACAATAGAAATGCATACAACTACAGGTTACTATCATTCTTGACTATCTCACACATGTGCATATAACTACACTAATCAACTAACATTTATCATGAATGTAACCATAACATCAAAAGACATGTACATAGCCTTAATGTATATAAACCTAATGCATATAATGTTATGAAACCAGCTCAAGAAAAGATAGAAAAGATAGATCAACGCCTTAGAATTCAGCCTCTTCAAGGGGGAAACCTCCTTTACATTACATAAATGAACAATTCTTGGATGATTCAAATGATAAAACCTCCTTTCTATATATAGGAGTCTAAGGAGTCACAATATAAACCAGCCGACCTAACAATAATAATATAAAGCCACAAAAATAACAATAGAGGGATTCTATGGGGCACAATAATAACAATATGGGGGCAATAGGGGCACAACAATATTAATAAGGGATATAACTACAATAGTAATGGGGTTATTACTAGTATTATAGGGACCCAACATGCCCCTGTCCTTCAAAAAAGTGTTGACCTCAACGCTTGAGTAGTTCTGGATACTTCTGAATAAAATTTTCATCCTCCCATGTGGAATCTTCAGAGGATAAGTTCTTCCACTTGATAAGATAATCTGAAATTGAACGATTTCATAGTTGTTGAGTTCTTGTTTCTGTGACTGCTTCCGATTCCAATATAATTTTTCCTTCCTCGTCAAGTTCTGGCAATATTGTTTGAATTGAGAGCTTGTCACCTATAACCTTCTTTAAACATGAAACATGGAAAACTGGGTGCAATCGAGTAGCTGCAGGAACCTCCAATTTGTATCCCATAGTACCAATCTTTTGCAACACCTTGTACGGACCATAATACTTTGGTGATAATTTATTATCCTTCTTAGCTTGCTTGAGGGACATTTGCTTATATGCTTGTAGCTGTAGGAATACCCAATCACCTACATCAAAACTTCTTTCACTGCGATGTTGATCTACCTATTGTTTCATTCTATTCTATGCCAACACGAGGTTATCCTTTAAGAGT
>APFE030300217.1:277046-295586 GCA_000404065.3 Pinus taeda
TTTTCTCTTAAATATGATGTGATGGATGGTGGTTGATACCCATAAAGTGCCATAAATGGGGTCATTTTTGTCGCTGTATGAAAGGAAGTGTTATACCACCATTCAGCCAGAGGCAACCATTTGACCCATTGTGTCTGTTTATCAGATACAAAGCAACGAAGATATCCTTCCAAACATTTGTTTACTATCTCAGTTTGCCCATCAGATTGCGGATGATAAGATGAGCTATGAGCTAACTGAGTACCAAGACAAGAAAATAATTTTGTCCAAAAATTTCCAGTGAAAATGGGATCACTGTCACTTACAATAATCTTTGGTTTCCATGTAGCTTTTGAATTGTTTCCATAAATGCAGTAGAAACTGTACTGGCTTTAAATGGATGTGATAATGCACAAAAGTGTGCAAACTTGGTAAGTCTGTCAACTACCACCATGATGACACTCTTTCCCTCAGACTTGGGTAAACCTGTGATAAAATCCATTGAAACCTCCTCCCAACGTTGGCTTGGAATGGATAAAGGTTGTAATAGACCTGGTGTCTTAATTGTTTCAACTTTATTTTGTTGGCAAACCAAACATTCCGCCACCAACTTTTGAATATCTTAAGGCCATCCCAAAAAAATTCCTTCTTAACCCTGTGGTAAGTTTTTAAAAATCCTGATTGCCCTCCTAAGGGAAAGTGTGCAATTCCATAAGAATCTTTTGTTTTAGCTGGGAATTCTTACAGAGGTATAAGCGATCTTTGTACCATAACGAATCATTTTTCCAGCTAAATGTATCAGACGTACTGGGATCTTGTTGTAATTTTCGAATAAGTGCCCACACTTCTTCATCATTCTTCCATTCCTCCCTTGCTTCATTTATCCAATCTGGTTGGATAATAGAAATGGTGCACAACAATGCTTCCACATCCTCATCCTAACCCAACATATTTGTGACACATCTTTTCTGTTCTTCTAAAGATAATAGCTGTTCTAAAAAGTATTTAAGACTATCATGATCCATTTTTACCATGAAGTGTCTTCCCATTCGGTAAGGTCGCCATTTTTTAAGTGCATGTAGTATTGCCAACATTTCCTTCTCACAAATAGCTTGCTTGAGATGTAGGAGTAAAAATACCCAATTATCCTTTAAAAGTTGGAGAACTTTTTGTTGATGCACAATGTGATCTTTCACCACTTGAACCTTTTTCTTCTTGATATGTCCTTCTATCTTTAGAGTTTGAGAAGTGATAATTTCTTCCAATCCTTTACAAGATATGGTTGGATTCATTTCTTGATGCTCGATGTGATCTTTCACTTCTTGAACATTTTTCTTCTTGATATGTCCTTCTATCTCGATAGTTTGAGGAGTGGTAATTCCTGCCAATGCTTTACAAGATATGGTCTGGTTCATTTCTTCTATCTCTGGGGTTGGATCCTGGCGTATATCCTCTTCTTTTGATGTTTCTTGATCCTTTTCTTCCTCCTCTTCATAATTTATGTAAAATAATTTCTTCTCAACACACTTATGACCTTTAGTGCATTTGCTATCACAATTGTAACAAAGCCCTTTTTCTCTTTTTTCTTCCAATTGTTGTGGTGTAACCCTTGTGGTAGTGAAGAAGGAGAAAACACCACTTCCATCTTCATAGCTGGGAGGGGTAGAATTCATTGTTGCCATAATTTTACTTTCTAGTATGTCACAAAGCCCTTTTACTCTTTCCAATTGTTGTGGTGTTTCTCTAAAGAAGGTGTTGCTCTTTGTATCCTCATAATGTGCTAGCATTTCCTCTGTGAGAATTGACCACGTAACAAGTCGTTTACGAGAACAAAGCTCTTTATACCACAAAAATTGATCTGGTTCTAAATATGAAGATGCAATACATACCTTTTGTAATAGTGGTACACCATGTAGATCAAAATATTGCTCCATCTGAAGTATCCAATTCACCAGATCCTTCCCATCAAACTTCTTCATCTTGTTTTTTCTTGATTTTAGGACCTCGATCTTTAAATGACTGTAACTCTGTAGTTTCAGATCTTTAGGTTTTGAAATTGTGACCTGTAGTAGCCCTCTGTGTCTTCTTTCCAATGCCACTAGTTTGACCCCAATTGGATTCTCCAATGAAGAGTTATGTGAAATCTCCCACAGTGACTGGATTATAGACTAGTTCAGTAGAGCGAACTTGTACGATGTGCCACGAGTCATTGTTTCGACCTTTGGATCTGAAAAATGCATACTAGAAACTACATTCCGTCCTCTTTTTGTACCTTCTTATGAAATTTCAATCCGATCCCTAGAGATAAAGTTATGATGATTTTCCCCAGGTCACCTGTTTGGAATGTAATTCAGGAGTCTGCAAAAAGACCAACTTCCTCAGATCATATCTCCGCAAATATAGCACAAAAAGCTATGAAATTTGGACCCAAGATTAATAGCGATTGCTTCTCAAATTGGTTTTTTTTGCAACTTCCGAAACGTCAAAGAAAAAAAGTTATAGCAAAAATACCACGATGACCTGTTTGGAGCAGCGAAACCCTAGAATCCAAACCTCTGATACCAAATGTTATGAAACCAGCTCAAGAAAAGATAGAAAAGATAGATCAACACCTTAGAATTTAGCCTCTTCGAGGGGGAAACCTCCTTTACATTACATAAATGAACAATTCTTGGATGATTCAAATGACAAAACCACCTTTCTATATATAGGAGTCTAAGGAGTCACAATATAATCTAGCCGACCTAACAATAATAATATAAAGCCACAAAAATACAATAGAGGGATTCTATGGGGTACAGTAATAACAATATGGGGGCAATAGGGGCACAACAATATTAATAAGGGGTATAACTACAATAGTAATGGGGTAATCACTAGTATTATAGGGACCCAACATATAACAATCATTGAATTACGAACTTTCATTCCAAACAAATAGTACCTATATGACGATCTGCTCTTACCCCAAAGTCAAATTTTGCAACCTCGTTATGATGCTTTGCATCTCCTGCTCTATCTCAGCAAACACATTAGCATCATAACATACCGATATCATCTTGATGACCTAAATTGCATACCATGACTTCACAAGGCATGTTTAATCTACTATTCATGCATAACTATAACCAAGACCATACATGCATGACCACAACCATTACTCCATTGTACACATTGCCTCATGTAGCTATCAACCTACATAACCAATGCTTAATCAACTACACATGTATAATCGCATGTATTCGAGCATAAGTGATCAATTCTTGTAATCAACCTACAAGATTCATGCATGTAATCAAATAACCAAGAATGCAACCCAACATACAAGGATGTAATCAAGCTGCATATACTCATGTAACCAGTCATATACTCTTGACCATGCATTCCATAAAATCAACATCAATTTCCTCATGAGAACCTTACTACAACCATGATCAATCATTATGAGATGCAACAAGCACATGGAATGCAAGTGTAAGAGACCATTAGGGGAATTTTGAGGTCTAAAATGGGCCTCCTAAGAAAAATGTACAACCAAAATAAACTTTCAAAGAACCAATAGGATTCAAGATGATGATGTCAACCATGGGGAATGATTCACCATTTTTTGAGTAAAAAGGTAAAAATATTAAAAAATAATAAAATAATAAAACTACTTTTTCAACTTGTATTTTCAACTTTTCTCCTTAAGTTTTTACTCAAATTTCGAGCGAGAGTACTCATTGGATGAAAATTTTAGTTCCTCATCCAAGGAGTACCCATATTGTATACTTTTGATGCACCCTATACACGAAAAATGAGAAATACATGAAAAATCATGATTGTAATCACGTTTTTCATTTATTTCTCATTTTACGTGTAGCAAGGTCCATAGAAAGTATGCAACATGGGTACTCCTTGAATGAGGAATCAAATTATTCATCCAACGAGTGTTTCCTCCTACAATTTGAGTAAACCCATAGGGATATAAGTTGAAAAAATAGTTTTGCCTTTTTTCCTTCTAAAATTTGATGATGTAATCTAATCTTATTTTATTATTTCCATTATTATTTTATAATTTCCTTAGGAGGTCCATTTTAGACCTCAAAAATCCCCTAATGACACATGCAACTAACATGCATGCATGACCAAAACTTCCACCCAAGGAGAGTGCAACCACGCTCTAATACCAATCTATAACACCCCCCTCCCAGGTCTACCCAAAGTAACCACACCAACCAAGGTAAACATGAGGAGATATGCTACTACAATCAAATTCGACCTCCTATGTCACCTTAAGGAAGTGGAATTGATGGAACATCACATACAGTCATCCAACATCATCAACAGAACCCTCAAGAGACAAGTCAACCACTCAGACAGCCTATTCCTGTGTCCCACTATTGTTCTATAGCTCTTAGGCCATAGTTGCTCTCATGCTATGTGCAAAGGAGTGACCAGAATCCCAAAGTCCCTCTCACAGGCCTACCTGCCAGTGACTGTGGACCAAAATTTTTAGTTTTGTGCTAGCGACCCCTAGATTTAAGCCACTTTTCTAGCCCATAATCCCGGCCTCTTCCCTGAACTTGTTATAAACTTCTAGAATTCATTCAAACATAATAAAAATGTTGATCAAACAAAAATCACCCTCAGGACTAGGCCTAAGAATCCCCAACCAGAACTGAGATTATATCAAACACTTGACATCAATGCAACCTATAGGTCTAGGATACAAGACATAACATGAACAACTGAAACAACTGATGAAACATAACTAGAAGGATCACCTCCTTCTCCATTGAACGACTACATCATCAATTAGGTCTTGCATCCATCCATTTGATAGCTACAAGTAAATACATAAAGTAACCATGACATAAACCATTCACATAACCATGCTTATAACCATCATGAGACCATGTAAATATCATAGATAATACATCCATTAAATCGACATATAAATCAGTGCAAAAGTAAGAAAACTTAGCTTTTATTAATCATAGGAAAAATCTGATCAGGTACGAGACTTCCACATACCACCCAAACATAGACATGGCTAAACCAAAACTCTTTATCGACCAGTCACACCTGTGCCATATTTCAAGCATGAATGTGGGATCTCATAGAACAACCAATCCAAGAACAACCAAGGGGATCCAGAGGTTAAACCACCTCCACCCTTATCAAACCGTGATCACACCAAGATCAATGCTCTGATCACAACTGAACAGAACTTGAAATGCCATCCGGAATCCATCACTATCCTTGAGGAATTTTCCATTTCCTTGTCTCTCAGGCTTTACCACAATTCAAACCTAGATCACTAAGCCCTTAACCAAGAATGCTCCCTCAGGATTTGCCATGTATCCTGCCAAAACTGGTTAAGGGATTCCTAGGCCTTTGGGAATGAACCTTGAGACCACCTTGGCCCTGGATTCTAAAATCTATCTAGCAATTCCAAAACTCAAAACCAAGTTCAACATCCCAACACACTATGGCATCCAGAAAAAGGCAAGGCTAGGCTGAAAACCACTGTCATAACCTGAAAAAACCATGCCACTGAAAACAAGAGAACCATACACCAACATGAAAATATGCATGTCCAAACCAGCTAGTAATTAACACATGCAAAAGGTTACCTGCAAGTATTGGTACTGAAGCTACTTGATCTTGCTCTTCCTTCCTTGATCCTTACTTTCCTTCCTCTCCCTTTGCTTAGTTTTCCTTCCTTGATCCAAAGCTAGGGTGCTCCAAGAAAACTCTAAGTGCCCAAGATTGTGAGAGAGAGAGAATAATGAGAGAGCTCCAAAACTCAACTAACAAAAGGTTATACTGAAAAAATCCATGAATTGGCCCTCAAAAGCCTTTTTATGAATGAGTTCTCTAATTTCTTCATTTTCCATTATTTTCCTTCAATTTCCTCCTCACATGCAACTTGTGACCTTTTACCTTCCTTTTCTTCTACTTTCCTTTATTTTCATAAATGAATGTGCCAAAAATGTCATTGTGCCAAAAATGTCATTTTTCCTTAGCCTTTTCCAATTTTCCTTAGCCAAAACACACATCCAGTGATGCCCACTAGGATATATTTGCCCAACACGCAGCTTGGAATACATGTTCCTTACCCATGGTCTTATTTTTCCTTTATTACTTTTATTACATGAACTTTTCATGAGGGTTGTTACAATAACAATGTTGTGCTTTGATCTAGTGTCGTGTCTTAATACGAACCACCAATCCCTATCCAACACACTTGGGTAAAAAAACACATGGTTGTAGTGTTTTGGTAAAACATAAGGCTCCCTAGCTTCATGCCACATCTTTCTAGCGTTGATAGATATCATCTCACTATCATGATCTTCCTTTACATTATTCTGGTCAAAGGTGTCCCACCACTTGCACCTAAAAAGAACACATTGGAACAAAGAGAAGTCCATTTGAATGATCTCTTGTATCTTTTCCACATAACATAATGTCTCCTACATTAGGTTTTGATCGTGGTGGCTAACACAACTAGATTGGTCAAACTCGACTTCCACTCCACAGTATCGTTTCATGCATCCATCATTGACATCCTTCATGAAAAAATGATGTCCGTATGCCCACATAGATGGGAACAAATGCACCTATAAAAAAGTGAAAAAATCACAATGTCATGTGTCTAATAACCCTAACATAATTAAAAATATAAAATATAGATTTTATGATTCATAGATGCAATATGAAGTTTAAAATGTATAGAAATAGATTATTACTGAGTTATTGCACCCAATCCCTATGTTTAGTGCATCCTCTTCAACACATGGGTAACAACTAGATGCACTGTATTTCTCTCTGACTTGGTGAACAACCCAACTATTAGGGCATGTCATTGTCGTATTTTCTTGTAATTTATTAAGATAAGGCACGCTTCTACCATTCAAGCATTTGAATTATTTCTTGTCACTGTCCCATTTCCTCTTCTTTTGCTCATAGAATGGACCCATTGTTTTGTCACTTCCATATTGTAAAGGATGAATTTGTTGATGTCTTCAATTTTTGAATTTGCTGATGAAACCAAACCAATATATATAGTACGTATGAGATCAAATTATGTATTAATAGAAGTTCAATTTGAATAGCTATTGTGTATAAATTTGAAAAATTATAAACCACTTACTCTTTATCATGTGCCTCTTTCAATTCATTTGGAGAAGCCCCCCTTCTCTTTTGTTTTCATCCCTTTCATTGTCCCAAATTATTGCACCTAGTGTGTTTTCGATATGCTTGATGTACTCACTAACATAATAGTAAGACTCATACAATATATAACCCTCTGCCATAGACCCCTCAGGTTTTTCTCTTTGTTGAACAAAACATTTCAATTTCTTCATGTACCTCTCTAAGAATAACATCCAATGATAAGAAACCACCCCAACTAGTTCAACCTCATATACTAGGTGAATTAGAAGATGAACCTACAAGTCCATGAAACTCATCGACAGTTCCTTCTCAAACATACTAACAATCTCATTTATCTATTGATGCCACCGTGGAATGTTATCCATATGAATCTCCTTTGATGTGATCCATTGTACAAATGTAGATAATTTAGATATGGAACGTCATAGGTCTTGGGGCAAGTCATGGTTCACACACACATGCATGAGCAGAGGATAATTACACTACATAGTAAATAGTACATTATACAAAAATTAATTATAAAATATCCCATTGCATAAAAGTAAAAAAAATAATAATATTGAAATCATCTTTTCTATATACATACTCTTAGAAGGTTCAAATGGTCATGTGATTTCAACCCTGTCAAACGGTCTTCCATATTGAAGCAGCACCGTAGTGAAGACCCATATAAAGAAGGAACTCTCACCCTCATTATAACTTCCTTTTTCAAAGAAACATCATCTTTCTTTAAAATCCATGGGACATCGCTTTCTTTGGAATACTAAGAGGGACCAACCTCTCCTCTAGTTTCTTGCCTTGGCTAATGTTTCTTTTCAGTTTTTGAAGAAATAAGATCTCTTCTAACAACCAATGTGTCATTTTCTTCCGATGATATGTGCCTCCATAAAGAATATGAAACATTTTCAAATATATGCATGGGTTCTAGTAAGTTACTGATTAATAAAAGATCATCCATTTTGCTATTCTAATTCTTTTTATGGCTAACACAGCCCTGATCAGAGAGCTAGGCCCGCTCTTCTGATCAAGTGCTGCATCTTTGCGTGTGTGTGATTTACTAGTTTATGTTGCTGTTATAGTTCTTTACTTTTTATAATCATTTCCGTAGTTCTGTAATGTGTTAATTTTGCATTTATGTTTTGAATCTTTAACACGAACCCTTGGTATGGAAAGATTACGCGTCTACCCCTGCATATACCTTGCTCGTTGCCTTGAAAGGATACACACCCAGATTGATAACATTAATGTTAGAATCAGGTAGATAAATCACCCCTACCTGGACACCAACATTTTGGCGTCGTTGCTGGGGAGGCTAACAAGGTGAAAACAACGATCTAAACCAGCCACAGGGTCAATCTCTCATCCTGGGGAGAGAATGAGTTTTCTCACTCTGCTTCAGGTCTTGAGCATAGGTACTCATTCTGTTTGTTCATTTTTGTTTTTCTGATTATTTTGGGCCATTCTCTTGTCCTGAGGAGGGAGGAGTCCTTTGACGCCCTGCTCTAGGCCTTGAGCTAGTATTGTTTTTTTTTAACTTGTGTGTGCTTTCTTTTTTTTGGGAAATTCCTAGCTTTTACCCTGGGGAGGGACAATGTTTTTCACCCTGCTTCAGATTTGAGAAAATTAGGGTTTTCTGTGGTTTTTGATTGTTTTTGGTTCTTGTTCCTGTGGAGGGAGGAATCTTTTGACGCCCTACTCCAGGCTTGAAACCCTAGGTTTTACTATAGTTTCCTTTATTCTTTTTTTAGTTCTTTCATCTTGGGGAAGGAACGGTCTTTTGACACCTTACTCTAGGGTTGGAGCATTGTAGGTTCATACAGAAACCCCCCATCAATCCAACTTTTGTATGAACAAAGAACCCAAGAAAAGGGGTGGAGGGAGAGCCCCAAGGAGGGGAAGACCAGACCTAGGAAGAAAAACCTATATACAAGAGATCATATCGAAGGTTGAATTTAAAGCATCCTCTCACGTAGCTGTGAGACCAGGAGCAAGAAGGGTGAAGTCAGAAGGACAATCAGTGGAACAGCCAGTATCAGCTGTGGCATCCCGTGGTAACTCAACACAGCAGATCCCTCTAACTGTGGAGGAAGCATCTAGCAGTTGACCTGATTCAGAGAATCTTGAGTTGGTATTAACAGAGGAGTAAGTTGCAAGTAGAGCATCAATATTATCAAACTATTCTGGTAAAGGAAAGGGAGTTGTAGCCGAAGGATCTATCCATCAGATCATAAGAGAGAGAGTCGAGGAGATATTTACATCACCAAGAGACTAGGGAAGTGCTACCAAAGCAGATCGAATCCCGATAACAAAAAATCCTCAGCCACCCTCTAAGAGCCTGTTGAGATCCCCAGATTGAAAAATATTCATGGCTCCTACAAACTCCACCATCGATTTCCCCATTGGAGATCTGGGAATCGGTGCACCTACAAAGCCTATTCCATTGGCAGCTTTACCAAATTTCCATGGGCTTATCTCTGAAGACCCCGACAAATTTCTATTTGAGTTTGATATAGTATGGCGGGGGTATGACTACACAACAAATGCCAGAAGCTGAAAATTTTCCCTTCCACTCTAAAAGGGACATCTCTGTGATGGTTCATGGGCCTTGGAGGAAAATCTATTTCTACATGAGAAGATATGCAGACAGATTTCTTGGAGAAATACAAGGATTACTGTAAATCCCGAAACATTAAAGAGGAACTCTTCAAGTTTTCACAGAAAGAAGATGAAAACTTGGAAGATTGTGTGGAGAGGTTCAACTACACCTTACAGAGGTCGAGACATTTTGACCTAGATAAGGAAATATTAAAGATTATCCTCCTTCGATCCCTTCGAGAAGACTTGATGGAACTATTGAACATTGTGCGAAAGGGAGAGATCTCCAAGGAGAAGTTCGAAGATATTTGCAAATTATGGATTCAGTGCTCACGGGGGCTTGCGAGAAACAAGCAGGGTGTCTGTTTAGTAAAGGGATCTGGTGAGGGTGTTACAAAAGCAGAAATTAGAAATTTGCTAGACAACCTGAGAACAGATATCCTTAGCAGATTTCCGCAGGTAGAGGCTTTCTCCATGAAGGTGCCATAATTCCTGTTAAGGAGCCTTCATCTGATGGCACATTTGGCTCAGGGGGTTTGACAGGTACAGGCGGTCATCACTCATCACAGATTGGTGTGGCTACTGATAATGAATGCCACTAGACAGATCCCGATTCCGTGGGAGGTGTTTCAGGACTCCACAGAGGAATAGATAGCAGCTGTTATGGCTGCTAGGGTAGAATAATCTGAAGCTATGGAGGAGTATATTGTCGAAGATGACTATGTCGATCAGGAGGAACCAGAGGAAATGGAGATGGAAACAGAAGAATTGGGGGATGAGGTAGCTCCCCAAGACCAAGCAGAAAACACGGAGACAATGGCAGACATAGGGGCTGAGGCAGAAAGGCACGCTAGTACCATGAATGAGGCTATACCACAAGAGCCAGCTTCACCCATGGAACTAGCAGAACAAGAGAACATTACGGAAGTCATGGGAGCAGACCCACAATAGGCCAGCATGGGCGAAGCAGTTGATATGGTGACCGAAGGAACCCCACAACGATATCCTATCGCCATGGAAATAATGGAGGAGGACAATCCAGTTGAAGAAGAGGTCGTGACCACTCCGGCCATGGAACTTAGAGAAGAGGAAGGACAAAGACAAGAAGGGCCCAGAGTTGGGGAAACTGTGGGACCCGTCGAGGAAGTAGTAGAAGAGCCAAGGCGTGAGAATAACATTGTACCACAAGAACCATTGTCAACTTTGGGGCCAATTGTAGAAGATGCACCCTAGTCCCCTTTCTTGGCCTCGATTCCAAGAGGAGCGAGGGTGACTCATTCCCCTCGACGGAGAGAAAAATAATATTTTGTAATTCTGGTGACTCTGAATCAGTTACAAAGGCCACACATTGACAGTTTGGAAGCTACACTCAGGTGGCAGTTGCCTTGGAGCAGGAGAAGAGAAAGGAAAGTCGGGAGACTGGAGAACCGAGAGAAATTCCAGCAGATACAGCAATGGGAGAATGTCTCACTAGCACATCGCTAGTCGCGGTGTGTGTGCACGAAGAGGAGATCGTTGTTGGCAAGAAAGAGGGACCAAGTGAAACGGTCCCGATGACCGCGCCAATGATACAACCAGGCGAGGGGGTAGTTGAGCACGAAGAACAAGCACGGAAGGAAAATTCCCCAGTCAACACAACAAAAGATGTTTCGAGTGATTTGCCTCCGATTGAGGAAATATTAGTCAAGCAAGAGTGGATAGAGTTGTGTGAATAGCGAAGGCTTCTGATGAAACAAAAGTATCAACTACAGTTCAAGGAAATGATGCGGCTCAAAATTGAAGAGAGGAAGCTGAGAAAGAAGGTGAATAAAATACAGAAACAATTAAGGAAGCACAAACGCAAGCCAGAAAAACCAAAACTATCCGGGTTGATGCAGAAACCCAAGTAGACTGGATAGTTATGACCTCTGTCGACACTCAAACAGATCTGATCGACCAATTGTTTGAAGATCAGGAGTATGCCCTAATAGCTGAAATTCAGTCTTGGAAATCTGCTGCAACCCAATATAAAAATGAGATCAAAAGGACTAAGGAAAGGGCCTCCACAACAATTTTTGGATATGTGGAGCGTATGGATTTGATGAGGTTACGGCATGCAAAATAGTAACTCAAGATGGAGCAGCTAGAGAAGAAAGTGGCAGAGCTGAAGGCCGGCAAGGAGCAGATGTTTGAGCTGGTGCAAGAGGTTATGGCATGTCGTCCCCATGCTTCTTCTTATTCCTTATTTTTGCATGAATGTTTCCTTTTATTTTGCATGGAAAGTATTAAGAATGAAGTTAGCTATGAGATAGAAGATGGTGTGCAATTCCTCTGGATTCTGAGGAGTCACGACGTACCAACACAACATCTGATGTGTGAATTGTACTTGCATGGGTACTTACTATGACTGGATAGAGATTTTAACCCAGTCTCGTATGTGGGGGACATTCATTTGAGGGCCCTCACCTCTTACGCTTTTAATCAGATTCATTGGCAGAAGGAGAGTAACACTTTGAATCTAATCAAGTTACCAAGCCATTATAGTAAGAGGGGAGCATGAGAGGCCGGCCACAATGTTCAATAAGAACAAGACCTTTCTAGCGATTGGGGAAAACAGAGATAGAATGGTGAGGACACAAAAATGGTGTCTTGATCTTTGTGTCAAGCAACTCACCACATGTCAAAAAGAGGCCCTTAGTTGCTGTCAGAGGAGGTGGATGATTTCACCAACAGCCGTCCAGGAGAGAGAACCTTTTGGGGCACCAAATTTTGTACGTGTACTTACTAGGGTGCCCAGATATGTGGCATGTGTCCAAACATGTGGGTCCTGGTGGATGGGACTCCGGTTCTAGTTCCCTGTTCTCTGGTTGCCTACTGAAGATTATACTCCAGCTTATGATGTCCTAACAGATTGATGGAAGGAAGTTGTCCTCTCGAATGGATTTAAAGTTCCAAGGATAGAAATGGCTGCAGAATACGATCTTGCCCAGCTAATGAAACATACAGTCTACAGAACGGAACCCAGATTTGTGAAAGCGACAGACTACATGAGGACATGTAGTAGGTTAGTTGGGGGTAGATGTTGGGTGCCAAATCAAGCCATCTTTCTGACCATTTCCACTACCCTTTTTGACCATTTTGCACTCATTTACCTATGATGTTATGTTAAAATTACAAGTTAAATTTCCCCTTTTACTTGTCCTATTGGTATATTTTAATTACTGAAGTAAAACACACAGAGTTTATCTGTTTGCAGTACTAAATTGTGTGTTTGACCGCAACAGGAGAATAGGAACCCTCAACTCAGTAGATTGCAACAGATCTGGTAACGGCTGATCAGAAGGAGGTCACGCAACTCGGGGAACAAGCTCCCTGAACTATTATTGGCCCTTCTTACTATCTCAGACATCTGATGTTGATACCGTTTCAACCAACGTATATCTTTGTATCTGTAGTTGCTATGCTTTCAGGAGATCTATTAATCTCCCTCACTGTGTATAAATCGCAAGTTGATCCTGTGAATGGGGGTTCACCCATTAGCATTGTAAACTTCTGTTACCTATTAATAAAATATCATCCATTTTTCTATTCTAATTCTTTTCATGGCTAACGCAGCCTTGATCAGAGAGCTAGGCCCGCTCTTTTGATCAAGTGTTGTGTCTTTGCGTGTGTGTGTTTTACTAGTTTATGTTGCTATTATAGTTCTTTACTATTTATAATCATTTCCACAGTTCTATAGTTTGTTAATTTTTCATTTATGTTTTGAATCTTTAACACAGACCCTTGGTTGGGAAAGATTACACGTCTGCCCCTGCATATACCTTGCACATTGCCTTGAAAGGATATGCACCCAAATTGATAAGATTAATGTCGGAATCAGGTAGATAAATCAGCCGTACTTGGACACCAACAAAGTGTTCCTCCCAACCAACGAGCTACCACTAACAACTCTCCCTAAGCCTAGACTTCTTACTTCAAGGAATAAAAACCTGTTATGTATCCTTTAGTGGTATTTTATATTTTTTCCCAACATTTTTTTCCTAGTAGTGTCTTGCCTTTAGGGTCTACACCCTTTTTGTTTTACCTAAGTTTTTTCTTTTAATTAGGAAGAAAAGTATTTCATTTTTCCTTTTAAGAATGCCTTTCTCTCTTGTCGTGCTTTTGTTAACTTTTTACCCAACTTAACATTTCTCTCCAACTAAGTTTAATTTCCACTTAGTATAATATTTCTCTCCAATTATGTTGTTCTCTTAATGGCAACTTTCTCAGGGGTTTTATGGAAGAAATATTTGGGAAGGTCCACCATGTGGACTTACCTACTTAACAAATTTTTCGATAATAAGAATTCCATATTACTCGTGATATTTCCCATAACATTTCCCAATTTTAAAACATTTATTTATCATATAAAATTTAATTACATAATCAGTCAACCTAAATCCTGGCTTCTACAACCATCAATTTTCAAATAATAATTACAATAATCTTAAAATAGTCAATTTTGAAAAAAGTAATGCATAGGGTTATCACATCTTCCCCATCTTGAAAATAACTCCATCCTCTATGTTTCCCAGTTTCCATCACTTCTAGAACAAAGGAGGGAATGCTTCACACATTTTATCCTCCATTTTCCAGGTAGCCTCCTTAAGGTTGTAGTGCTTCCATTTCACTTTAACTTGGGCAATGACTCAATTTCATAGTGAAGTTTCCCTTCGATCTAATGTTTGCGGAGTTTGACATGGAACTCTCCTTCTGGTTCGACCTGCACCACATTCCAATCAACCACATAAGTAGGGTCATGAACATATTTCTTCAACAATGAAACATGAAAAAAATTATGCACTTTTATGTGACCTGGTAATGCAAGCTGATAGGCCATCAGTCCTACTCTTGCTAGTATCTCAAACAATCCACAGAACTTGGGTGCTAACTTAGCTCATGTTCCCAATATCACAGTACTTTTATTTGGCTTAAATTTAATGCAGACATGCTCTCCCACACTATACTCTTTATGCATTCTTTTCTGGTCTACATAACTCTTCTGTATATCTTGGGCTACTTTCAAGTTATGCCTTATATTCCTAACCATTTGTTTTATTCCATACAGAATATTAGGTCCTAAAATTAACCTATCTTCTAGTTGAATTCAATTCAAGGGACTTTGTCATTTCCATCCAAACAAAACTTCAAATGGACTCATCTTAATGGATGCTTGGTGATTTAGGTGGCTCCCAAAACAACCAATGGTCAAAGAGGGTTTAGGAAAGGCTGAAAAATAAAAGTTCTTGGATTACCATTAAACCAATGTCAAATCGAAGAGCTCATCACAAGTTTTCCAATGGCACAAACGACACCTCAATCCGACATCGTATGCAAAATTTGTGGGTAGTCAAAATTTTAGTCAACTAGGCCCCTTGGCTAGAGTTAGCGGAGCTCCAACTAAATTTGGAAGCCCAGCTAAATCTTGGGAAGCCACTAAATTTGGTGGAAATTAATGAGGCAACAATTTGTCACTTTGTGGTGATGGTTTCCAGCAGTCGAAATTGGCAAAATTGTCACCTACCTAATTTTTTCGATGACCCCAAAATTTCGGCCAACGAATTTTGGCCATATTTTTTTAAAATAAAAAAGTAACCAAAAATAAATAAAACTGGCCAATGGCCCAACAAATTAACACTGCCAACCATTCTGCCACGAAGGCAAGCTTAAAAATTAACTCCTTTTTTTAAATTTAAACTCATATTTGCCACAAGGGAAGAGGGGCATGGAACCCAATGCAGAGGTGGAACCCTGAATAGGCACAGAAACTGAGACGTGGAAACGAGACGAGGGAAATATGCAAGGAAACTAAAGGATTCCCTTTAGGTTCCCTAAAAGCCAAATTTTGATAGTTTTTGAACCAGACAAACTTTATACTCATTTTACTTAGTTTTTCACAAGGAGTGCAATGGTGAAGTTATATTTGTCATTTGAGTGGAACATCTTCAGTCAACTTGCAAAGGGGAATCTTTCTGGAATCACAAGGAGTCTAAAAGATTTTTTAAGGGCCAAATTTTGAAAGTTTCGGGATGATATGGAATTTATAGTCATTTTACTCAGTTTTTCACAAGGAGAAGAGTGGTGAAGTCATATTTGTCATCTAAGCATCGTATCTATAGTCAACTTGCAGAGAGGAATCTTTGTGGAATCATGAGGATTCTAAAAGATTTCCTAAGGACCAAATTTTGATAGTTTTAGAACCATACACGCTTTATATTCATTTTACTCAATTTTTGCAAGGAGTATAGTGGTAAAGTCAGATTTTTTATCTAAGTAGTAGATATTTAGTCAATGTGCAAAGGCGAATCTTTGTGGAATCATGACGAATATAAAAGATTCCCTAAGGCCCAAATTTTGACAGTTTCAGAACTAGGTCGACTTTATACTCATTTTACTCAATTTTTCACAAAGAGCACAGTGGTGAAGTCAGATTTATAAATTGAGTAGAATAATTCCATTCAACCAGTGAGAAGGAATCTTTGAGATTCCCGAAGGTCCAAATTTTGACCGAAGGAGAAAGGGGTCAAGTTTACAGTAATTTTTCATGATTTTTCGCGAGGAATTTAATGGTGCAGTCTGTTTCTTCAACAAAGGTGTGCATTTTCAGGCCATCCCCTGAAATGCAGGTATAAGGTGTCTTTTGTACACACATGTAATTTTATTTTTGTTGAATATTAATGAAAGAGTCCTCCCCATATTGATTAGAGTCCAAAGATGTATCCCACACTGGGTGAAATCCATTATCAACTTGTTGTGTCTTATCTTCTCATGGTTTTTGTTTATTTCCACTTCGTTTATGTATATGCATATTATGGTTACATGCTCTTTAAAATGTGATTTTGTATGCATCTTTGAAGTGAAAATATTTGGATCAAGTTTGGTATTAGAGCGGGTCTTCTGTTGATGTGAATTGAAAGTGTATGATTACGAGGGAAAAGCTCTAAAGAGGTAAAGGAAAAATTAATATCTTCGATCCAAAAGTGAGGCATGCAGCATGAAGGGGGAAAATGGTAGATGAAGATGCTTGATTGGAGGAAAAGAGAAACTATCACAAGGCCTTCTACGCCATGGCAGAAAAATTGGACAAAATGTTTATAGAATATGAGAAGACAAAGGAAAAACAAGACAAGAAGGAAGGACCGGATGATCATGCCTCAGTGAATCATGAAGGAGGAGAAGAAGAGCCTCTTGAACCTCCCTCACCATCTTCCAAAGAAAGCTCTTCTTATTTCTCTTATCTTCATTCTAAAGGTAGAAAAACTCATAAAAAATCATTTTTCAAGTTGTATGTCAAGTTTGATCTGACTGTGTTTAGTGGAGAATCTAATCCAAAAAAATTATATAATTGGATGAGACATGTTTAATTATATTTCCACATCCAACGAATCAAAGAGGATGAAGCCAAGATCCAACTAACATCCCTTCGATTTAGTGGCACTACTCTCATCTGGTGGGAAGGCAAGCTATAAAAAGGTGGTAAGAGTAGTCATAAACTTCTTTCATCTTGGTCTGAGTTCATTTATGCTTTAAGAGGACAGTTTTACCCATTAGGTTACATACATAAGGCCATGATGGAATGGCAACATTTGAAACAAATTAAAGGTCAAATTGTTAAAATTTTTACAGAGGAGTTTAGGAAACAAGCATTAGCATTGATTTTTCCACTAGACACTCCTGAGACATTGATGAAATACATTGGCTCTCTGCTTAGTAATTTGTGTCATTCATTGTTATTATATGAACCCAAAACTCTTGATGAAAATAGTGTGATGGATGTACATATTGAAAGTATGGGGAAGTGTGAGAAAGAAGATGTTATGAAACCAGCTCACAAAAAGATAGAAAAGATAATTGAACGCCTTCGAATTCAGCCTCTTCGAGGGGGCAACCTCCTTTACATTAAACAAATGAACAATTCTTGGATGATTCAAATGACAAAACCTCCTTTCTATATATAAGAATCTAAGGAATCACAATATAACCTAGCCGACCTAATAATAATATAAAGCCACAAAAATAACAATAGAGCGATTTTATGGGGCACAGTAATAACAATATGGGGACAATATGGGCACAACAATATTAATAAGGGATACAACTACAATAGTAATGGGGTAATCACTAGTATTGTAGGGACCTAACATGCCCCTCTCCTTCAAAAAAGTGTTGTCCTCAACACTTGAGTAGTTCTGGATGCTTCTGTATAAAATTCTCATCCTCCCATGTGGAATCTACAGTGGATAAGTTCTTCCACTTGATGAGATACAAAGAAATTGATCGATTTCGTAGCTATTGAGTTCTTGTTTCTGTGACTGCTTCCTGTTCCAATATAATTTTTCCTTCCTCGTCAAGTTCTGGCAATATTGTTTGAACTGGGAGCTTGTCGCCTATAACCTTCTTTAAACATGAAACATGGAAAACTGGGTGCAATCGAGAAGCTGCAGGAAGGTCCAATTTGTATGCCATAGTACCAATCTTTTGCAACACCTTGTACGGACCATAATACTTTGGTGATAATTTATTATCCTTTTTAGCTTGCTTGAGAGACATTTGTTTATATGGTTGTAGCCGTAGGAATACCCAATCACCTACATCAAAACTTCTTTCACTGTGATGTTGATCTGCCTGTTGTTTCATTCTGTTATGTGCCAACACAAGGTTATCCTTTAAGAGTTGGAGGACTTCTTGTTGATGTTCGATGTGATGTTCCACTGCCTGAACCTTAGAATTTTCTCTTAAATATGATGTGATGGATGGTGGTTGATACCCTTAAAGTGCCATAAATGG
>APFE030300217.1:296421-349698 GCA_000404065.3 Pinus taeda
GAATCTTGTTGTAACTTTCGAATAAGTGCCCACACTTCTTCATCATTCTTCCATTCCTCCCTTGCTTCGTTTATCCAATCTGGTTGGATAATAGAAATGGCACACAACAATGCTTCCACATCCTCAGCCTTTCTTGAGAGTGCATCTGCCACCACATTTTGCTTCCCTTTTTTGTAGATGATTTCAAAGTCATAACCCAACATCTTTGTGACCCACTTTTGTTTCTCTTCAGAGGATAATATTTGTTCTAAAAAGTATTTAAGGCTATCATCATCCGTTTTTACCTTGAAGTGTCTTCCCATTAGGTAGGGTCGCCATTTCTTAAGTGCATGTGGTATTGCCAACATTTCCTTCTCATAAATAGCTTTGTGTAAAAACTTTGCCTTGATTGGATGACTTTCAAAAGCAATGGGTCTTTCATCTTGCATTAAAACAACACTAATTACATTTCCTGAAGCATCACATTCCACAATAAAGGTTTTTATGAAGTCTGGTGTAGCTAAGACCGGTGCTTGGCACATTGCCTCTTTAAGATGTTCAAAGGCCTTTGTTGCTTTCAGAGTCCATGAAAATGCATCTTTCTTCAATAATGTTGTTAGAGGTGCTGCTATTCTCCCATAATTCTTAACAAACTTGCGATAATACCCTGCCAACCCGAGAAATCCTCACGGATGCTTTATGGATGTGGGGATTTTCCATTCCTTACTGGCTTTAATTTTTCTAGGGTCTATCTTAACTCCATGAGATACAATATGACCCAGATATTCCACCTCTTGTACTCCAAAGAAACATTTGGATATTTTTGCATATAATTGTTTCTCCTCTAATAGTTGTAGCACCATATCAACATGTTCAACATGATCCTTCGAAGACTTGCTGTAGATTGTATATCATCAAAAAATACTAACACAAATTTTCTAAGGAAGGGTTTGAAAATGGAATTCATCAAACCTTGAAATGTAGAAGGTGCATTGGTAAGGCCAAAAGGCATGACCAAAAATTCATAATGAACCTCATGAGTTCTAAATGTTGTTTTCGGAATGTATTTAGTCTTCATTTTGATTTGATAATATCCTGAATGAAGATCCAACTTGGTCAAGTAAATTGATCCAGTAATTCATCCAGTAACTCATAAATGACAGGAATGGGAAACTTATCTTTAATAGTGAGCTTGTTGAGCTCCCTATAATCCAGACACATGCACCATGATCCATCCTTCTTGTGCACCAATACTACTGGAGCAGAGCAAGAACTTTGACTAGGATGAATTATACCAGCCTCTAGCATTTCTGCAACCATACTTTCAATTTCACTCTTTTGGGCATACAGATATCTGTATGGCCTGATGTTTGGAGGAACACTTCCTGGAATCAGATGAATAGCATGATCATGATCACGAATAGGTGGGATACCTTTGGGAGTCTCAAATACCTTGGAATGATTGTCTAAGACTTTTTGGAGATCTGGAGAAATAGTTGATTCCGATGTGGAAACATCTAGGGAACATAATTGTGCACTTACACCTATTTGTTCCTTTTTTAGAACCTTTTTCATACCGTTAGAGCTGATTATATTTTCCGGTTTCCCTAAAATACCCCTTAATTCAACTTCCTTTCCTTCTGTAGAAAATTTCATGAAAATTTCTTGAAAATTAAAAGCTATTATACCCAAGGATTGTAGCCATTGGACTCCTAGTACAACATCAGCACCTCCCATTGGAATGGAAAGCATTTGGCTAGTCAATACATATTCTCCCATGGATAGCTTGATATTATGGCACTTTCCAGAGCAATTTATTGTTCCTCCATTTGCAATCATCACTTGACACTCTGGTGCTGGGTATAGGAAGCAATTCAATTCTTTTGCTACCCTACAATGAATAAAATGGTGGGTGCTTCCTGAATCAATCAACACTATTACCTTTTTCTTCTTGATTTGTCCTTCTATCTTGATGGTTTGAGGAGTGGTAATTCCCGCCAATGCATTACAAGATATGGTCGGATTCATTTGTTCTTCATCTAGGCTTGTTCCGATATATTCCTCTTCTTTAAACCATTCTTGCTCCTTTCTTCTTCCTCTTCACAACATTGAATAATTTCTTCTCAGCACACTTAGGACCTTTAGTGTATTTGCTATCACAACTGTAACAAAGCCCTTTTGCTCTTTTTTCTTCCAATTGTTGTGGTGTCAACCTTATAGGTTGTGGAAGACTAGGGGCAACAACACTCCGTCTTTATAGTTGTGAGTGGTATGCTTCCTGGTTGCCATAATTTTGCTTTCCATTTTTCTTGCTAACCTGAATGCCTTCTCTAATGAATCAGGTTCCCAAAGGTGAACATCATGTTGGATATTATCCTTTAAAGTCCCTATGAACACATCAATCCTATGCTCCTCTGGAATATTGTTTACCCTTATGTTCCATTTTTGGAACTCCTCAATGTGCTTCATTATTGAACCCTTTTGTTTGAGACTTATCAATTGGCTAAAAAAAGTGTTTCTTTTTGTATCCTCATAATGTGCTGTCAATTATTCTGTAAAAATTGCCCAAGTGATAATTTGTTTAGGAGAGAAAAGCCACCGATACCATACAAACTAATTTGGTTCCAAATATAAAGTTGCAATACATACCTATTGTGTGTTTTGCACATTATTGAGATCGAAAAATTGCTCCATCTGTAATATCCATGTTGTGGGATCCTTACCATCAAACTTCCTCATATCAATTTTTGGAATATGGTGGGTTTTCAATCCAACATTAGATTCTATGAAATCATGATTAACTTTTCTTTTGTTCTCATCACGAGTTTCCTTTACTACCCTTTCACCATTAGTAATCATTTCTTGTAGAAACTTTGTCAAATCTGTCTTCACATCCGTCTTCAAATCTTCCATGTCTCTCTTTAAACAATCCATCTTAGCTTCTACGCCTTTATTTAAACCATACATCTTAGCTTCTACATCTTTCTTTAAACCATCCATATTAGATTCTGTTACTTTTTGTGCAAGTGACACTTGTTGCACTCAGTCTCGTAATTTTGACATATCATGTTGCATTTCTTCCTCTTCTTCATGAGTCATGCTAGAGCTTTAAGGTTGTTTACTAGGTGTTTCCATTTTCTTTCCTCAGGGCATCAATTACCGATAATAATGATTTACTATTCCCTTTGAATTCCTTCAAATTAATTTTTCAAACCAAGCTTATGCAAAAATTTAAAAAAAAACTACATACCTTTTTTCACTTTGTAGGAGCTTGATATTGAATCTAATGTATCTCTGTAATTTTGGATCATCCAGTTCTAAAATTATGACATGCGGTAGCCCTCTATGTCCTCTTTCCAATGCCACCAGTCTGATCCAAATTGGATTCTCCAGGGAAGAGTTATGCGAAATCTCCCACAGTGACTTGATTATAGACTAGTTTAGTAGAGTGAACTTGTATGATGTGGCACGAGTCACTGTTTTGACCTTTGGCTCTAAAAAATATGTACAAGAAATTAGAGTCCGTCCTCTTTCTATCCCTTCTTATGAAATTTCAATCCGATGTTCAAATATAAAGTTATGATAATTGTCCCCAGGTCACCTGTTTGGAATGTAATTCAAGAGTCTGCAAAAAGACCAACTTCCTCAGATGATATCTCCGCCAATATAGTGTGAAAAGCTCTGAAATTCAGTTCCGAGGTTCAGTGCGAGTTCTTCTCAAATGGGTTTTTTTTTTAGCTTCTGAAATGTCGCAGAAAAAAATTATAGTGAAAATGTCACGATGACATATTTGGAGCAGTGAAACCCTAGAATCCAAAGCTTTGATACCAAATGTTATGAAACCAACTCACAAAAAGATAGAAAAGATAGTTGAATGCCTTAGAATTCAGCCTCTTCGAGGGGAGAACCTTCTTTACATTACACAAATGAAAAATTCTTGGATGATTCAAATGACAAAACATCCTTTCTATATATAGGAGTCTAAGGAGTCACAATATAACCCAGCTGACCTAACAATAATAATATAAAGCCACAAAAATAACAATAGAGGGATTCTATGGGGCATAGTAATAACAATATGGGGACAATAGGGATACAACAATATTAATAAAGGATACAACTACAATAGTAATGCAGTAATCACTAGTATTAGAGGGACCTAACAGAAGATTGCCCAAAGAGGACAACAACAACTAAGAGAAAGGAATCAAAGCCCTCTTGTACTCATTGTGAGAAAGAAGAGTATGATGAGGAACATTTCTGGAAACTGCATCTAGAATTGAGGCCTAAGAGGAACAATAGAAAAGAGAAGCAGAAGGCAGTTGAAATTGTGCAACAAGACCAAGAATTAGAATAAGAGGATGATGAAAAGATCATAGTTGCAGGATTTGTTGGTGTTGGACAAGCTGACCTAGGATTGGACTCAGGTCATGAAATGAGGATTGCAACTCTTGGGATTGGAAAAGGTGGACCTATTTGTTGGGTAGCAAATCGGGTCATCTTTTTGTCCATTTCTATTATCCTTTTTTATCTTTTTGTGCTCATTTACCTATGCCGTTATGTTAAACTCACAAGGTAAATACCCCCTTACTTGTCCAATTGGCATATTTTAATTAATGAAGTAAAATGCACAGAGTCTATCTATTTGTGGTACTAAATTATGTGTTTGACCGCAGAGTGGAGAGCAGGAACCCTCACTTCAACATATCACAATAGATTCGGTAACGGCCAACCAGAAGGAGGTCGTGCAGCTCGGGGAACAAGTTCCCTGAAACTATTGTTCAGCCTTCTTTCCATCTCAGACATCTAATGATGATACCATTCCAACCGATGTACATCTTTGTATTTGCGGTTACTATGTTTCAGGGAGATTTGTTAATCTCCCTCGCTTTATATAAATTGAAGGTTGTTCCTGTGAATGTGGGTTCTCCCATCAATACTATAATCACCTGCTGCCAAGTAATAAAAGATCACCTATCTTGTTACTCTAATATTTTACGTGGCTAATGCAACCCTGATCAGAGAGCTGGGCCAGCGCTTCTGATCAGGTGTTGCATCTTTGTGTGTGTTTGATTTATCAGTTTATGTTTGCTATTACAGTTCTTTACTGTTTATGATTATCTTTGAAGTTCTGTAATTAGTTAATCTTATAGCCATGTTTTGAATCTTGAACCACGAACCCTTGATCGGAACAGATTACGCGTTTTCCCTTGCATATACCTTGCATGTTGCCTTGAAAGGATATGCACCTAGATTGATAAATTAATGTCAGAATAAGGTGGATAAATCGCTCCTACCTAGACACCATCATTTTGACGCCATTACTAAGGAGGCTAATAATATGCAAACAATGATCTGGACCAACCAGATGGTCAATCTCTCATCCTGGGGAGAGAATGAGTTTTCTCACTCTGCTTCGGGTCCTAAGCGTAGGTATTCTTTTTGCTTGTTTATTTTTGCTTTTCTGTCAATTTTGGGCCATTCTCTTGTCCCTAGGGAGGGAGGAGTCTTTTGACGACTTTCTCTAGGCCTTGAGCTAGATTTATTTCTTTTTAACCTATGTGTGCTCTCTTTTTGGGAAATCCCTAGCTTTTACCCTGGGGAGGGACAGGTCTTTTGACACCCTACTTCAGATCTTGAAGTACTAGGGCTTCCCATGGTTTGTGATTGTTTTTGGTTCTTGTCCCTGGGGAGGGAGGAGTCTTTTGATGCCCTACTCCAAGCTTGAAACCCTAGATTTTTGTTTATAGTTTCCTTTCTTTTTGTGAGTTCTTCAATCTTGGGGAAGGAATGGTCCTTTGACACCTTACCCCAAGATTGAAGTATTGTAGGTTCATACCAAGACCCTCCATCAAACCAACTTTTGTATGAACAAAGAACCAAATAAAAGGGGCAGAGGGAGAGCCCCAAAGAAGGGAAAACCAGACCTGGGAAGAAAAACCTATATCCAAGAGATCATAGAAAAGTTTGAATCCGAAGCATCCTCTCGCGCAGCTATGAGACTAGTAGCAAGAAGGGTGATGTTAGAGGGACAATCAATGGAACAGCCAGTATCGGTTGCACAATTCTTTGGTGACTTAACACAGTAGGTTCCTCTAACAGTGGAGGAAACATCTATAAGTAGACCTAATCCGGAGAATCTTGCGTTGGTGATAGCAGAAGAGGAAGTTGCAAGCATAGCATCAACATGGTTGGATTGTTCTAGTAAGGGAAAGGGAGTGGCAGCCAAAGGACCAAGCCATTAGGTCACAGGAGAAGGAAACAAGGAGATACTTACATCACCAAGGGACTGGGGAAGTGTTACTAAAGCAGCTCGAGTTCCGGTAGCAAAGAATCCTTAGCCACCTTCTGTAGAGCCTGTTGAAATCCCTGGTGATTATTGGAAAATATTCATGGCTCCTACAAACTCCACCATCGATTTTCCTATTGGAGATTTGGGAACCGGTGTGCCTACAAAGCCTATTCCATTGGCAGCTCTACCGAACTTCCATGGGTTTATCTCGAAACACCCCGACACATTTCTATTTGAGTTTGATATAGTATGCCAAGGGTATGACTACACAACAGATGCCCAGAAGTTGAAGATTTTCCCTTCTACTCTAAAAGTAACGACTCTACGATGGTTCGTGGGCCTTGGAGGAGAATCCATTTCCACATGGGAGGATATGCAGACGAATTTTTGGAGAAATACCAGGATTACTATAAATCCTGGAACATTAAGGAGGAACTCATCAAGTTCACACAAAAAGAATATGAAAGCTTGGAAGATTGTGTGGAAAGGTTCAGCTACACCTTACAAAGGTCAGGTCATTTTGACCTAGATAAGGAAATATTAAAGATTATCCTCCTTCGATCCCTTCGAGAAGACTCGATGGAACTATTGAACATTGTGGGAAAGGGAGACTTCTCCAAGGAGAAATTCAAAGATATTTGCAAATTATGTATTCAGTGCTCAAGGGGGGTCATGAGAAATAAGCAGGGGATCCGTTCAGCAAAGGGATCTAGCAGGGGTGTTACAAAAGTAGAAATAAGAAACCTACTAGACAACCTGAGAACAGATATCCTCACTACCCTGTCAGCATAGATGGACACTTTGCAAGTAAAACAAAATTAGCTAGAGCTAGACAGGACTATGGCAATATTTTGTCCAAAGTATAGAAAGAAGCACCTGTTGAGGGAATGTCCACTAAATTCCATAGAGGAATGTGTGATCTGTGAACTCAATCATGCAACAAGCTCATGCCCTTCCTTGCCAGGCTTGAAAGCAGTATTTCAAGGAATGGGGGAGGACACGGAGAAATTGTACCTCATGGGATTTAGGAAACCATGGCAGCCTCGACCATCGATGAGAAATCAAGGTATGTACCTAGATCCATCTCAATATTTTAATAATTGTAATATGAATCCTCAGACCATGCCTTATCCTCCCATGTGGCCGCAATACCAATACCCACCTTGGTAGCAGTGGAATCCCCAAGCCACTATGAGCTCTTCATGGGCTCCAACCTGGCAAGGATCCACTCCTGGTCAGTTTCCTTAGCAGATGCCACAACAAATGCCCTAGCAGTAGCTTCAACTGCCCTCCAATGTGACTCCTAGTAACCCAGCCTGCTCGTCCTCAACTTCCAATGCAGCCTAACCTTAACCCTAACAATAAGGGAGCTCATCACGCTGATGTTCTTAACATACCTTCATATAGTATCTCCAATGCAAAGTTGTATGAAATGAATCTGTGATCAGGTCAGACAGTTAACATCCAACCTCCTCCAGTTATCATTGAACAGCTTGATAGTGAAGGTAAGGAGGCAGAGTCAATTAGTAAAGAGCCGAAGCAAGTTGATAGAAACTAGACACCTCCTGTCAAGCATCATCAATCTGAACCACCTTACCTAGAGAGATTAATCATGAGTAAACCAAGTCCTCAATCCGAATTTGATTTATTAGGAGAATTACAGAACTTATTTGTTAAAACCCCCTTGTTACAATGCAAAAACTCTTAGGGAATATTGTTCAAAGAAACCTGCCAAGAAGATTAAAGACCCCCTCACTATACATGCTATGTGAAAATTGTCAGACTTTATGATGGGAAAATCAATGCTAGTGAAATATGGAGACCCAGGGAACCCAATCTTGATAGTGCAGATTAATGGGGTAGAGATTCCAAATGTGTTGGTAGACCTGGGTGCTGCTATCAATGTCATCACCACTGAAGCTATGCATACGTTAGGTCTTCATAATTTAAAGCATACACCTACAATACTAGAATTAGTAGATCGATCTATAGTCAAACCTGTAGGGAAGTTGGAAGATGTGACAATTTCAGTGGATTCATGGCATTACCCCATAGACTTCCTGGTATTACATAAACAATCTTCAATGGGTGGTCATCCCTTAATTTTGGGTAGGCCATGGCTGGCCACTACAGATGCTTACATTGGGTGCCGCTAAGGGAATATGGTCATTTCTAATGGGTGTGACACTGAGAATTTAGTGTTATATCCACCTGCAGAACCAAACTCACCCATAAAATCAGCAGGCAGTAAGAAGGTTGTATCTGCGGTGGAGGTTGAAATGGAAGATGAAGAAGTGAGACCAGTCCTTACTATTGGATAGGCCTTGCAGTTGAAAATGGAATTGGAAGATGATGTAATCACATCCTTCATGGATGATCCTTGTTCCATTTCAGAACCAAACCAGTAGATCCTAGAATCTATCCTAAGCTGCGAGACTCAGGAAACTATGGAAACAGCAAAAGGATTAGAGGAACCACCTGCTGATGCACCTCATGAAAGCATTCAAGTGAAATTGGAACCTGGGAAAACTTTGAATATTAATCTGAACCTATCGTAATCCTAGAGGGAGCAACTTATAGACGTTCTGTGGAAACATAAAGAGGCCTTCACCTGGGATTATGAAAATATGAAGGGAATCCCTGGCAACTTATGCACCCTCACATACAAATCAAGGAAGATTGTCATCCTATAAGACAACCTCAAAGAAGAATGAACCCTACATTGAAGAATGTGGTGAAAGAAGAGCTTTAGAAATTCCTGGATGTAGGTTTCATCTACCCTATCTCAAACAACCAATGGGTCTCACCATTGGTAATGGTCCCTAAAAAGAATGGCAAATGGCAGATCTGCGTAGATTATTGAGAGTTAAATAAGGCGACGCAGAAAGACCATTTTCCCTTGCCATTTATTGATCAAGTGTTAGACACATTGGATGGTAAGAAGTATTTCTCTTTTCTTTATGGGTTTAGTGGATATAACCAGATCTAGATTACTCCTAAGGACTAGGACAAGACCACGTTCACATTGCCCTGGGGGACATTTGCATACCGGGTCCTTCCTTTTGGCCTGTGTAATGCTCCTGCAACATTCCAGAGGGTAATTCTGGGAATCTTCTCTGACTTGATAGATGACAGTCTTGAAATCTATATGGATGAATTTACTCTGTATAGGGACTCGTTCATGGTGGGGTTGAAAAATCTGGAAAAAGTTCTCGCAAGTGTATACAAGTGCGTGTCTCTCTGAGTACAGTGAAATGCCACATGATGATGGAAGAGGGAATCATTCTGGGGCATTTTCTCTCAGCTGAAGGGATCACGATGGATCCAGCAATGATAAAGGTAATTCTGCACTTCCCAACACCTAAAACGATCACACAAGTATGCAGTTTCATTGGTTGTGCTAGTTATTATAGACGTTTCATAGAAAATATTGCAAAAGTAGCACACCCACTATTTCAATTACTAACAAAAGTTTCAGAATTTGTGTGGTCAAGTGACTATGATGTAGCATTTACAAAAATTAAAGAATTAGTTTGCATTGCTCCGATCCTTAGAGGACCAGACTGGGTTTTACCTTTTCACATTTATACGGATGCCTCTCAAACAACAATTGGTTCAGTATTGGGATAGCAAGAGGGTAAGGTACCTTACGCAGTCTAATATGTTAGTAAAAATTTGGCTCCCACCGAATTAAACTACATAGTGACTGAGAAAGAATTCCTTGCTGTTGTTTATGCCATCAATAAGTTCCAACACTACATTATCAGGTATCCCACTTTTTTGCACACTGATCATGTAGCCATCAGGTATTTAATGAACAAACCTATTACCCCTAGTCGTATTACAAGATGGTTGTTGCTACTACAGGAATTTGATATTACCATAGTAGATAAACCGGGGAAGGACAATGTGGTTGCAGATTTTTTATCTAGGATAGAACATGATGGTAAGGAGACACCAATTGAAGATGATTTTTCGGATGAGCATCTTTTTGCAGTTTCCGCTAACACTCCGTGGTATGCAGATATTACTAATTATCTTGCTACTGGTAAAGTGCCTTGTCATCTGTCCTATAAGGAGAAAAGGAAGATCATTCACTAGAGTACCCGATATTCTTGGATGGTAGTGTTAGAGTTAGTCTTTGCAGCCTTCTTCCAGTGATCAAACATGCTCTTACACAAGTGATTTTAAGGTGTCAAGGTCAAATTTTATCATTTCAGTGAGTCTTCAAGTAAAATTTGGTCACTAGGCATTAGGTCTGGGGTTTGATTTTACCCTTTTTAAAGTTGTCCAAATAATCTTCCATGTCACCATTCAGCTGATTCTACCATCATTCAGAGGGTTTTCATCATCATGTCAAGTTCCATTGGGTCATTTCACACCTTGTTCATGTTTCAGTTGCGCCTATGGCAAGGTTCATTTCCCTCTCCTAGGGTTTTGAAGCTAATTTCTCTTGGATGGTCAAATCATTGGAAAATTTGTATCCTGATGTTCATACACCTTCCCCTATCCATAAAATACCTTATCGGACACTTCCCATCACTGAGATCCCCCAAATTCCTCATTTTCACACAAACCCTAGTTCTTTGCTACAACTTGGCAATTTTCTATGGTTGGGCCTGTGTTTTGCCTTTTTGGACCCCTTCCCCTCACTCAATTTCTGAGATTCCACTTTCCCCTACTTCCTAACATGCCTCCACACTTCCCAAAATTTCCTCAAGAATTTAGAAGCTCCCTATCCCCTTCATTTCGGCAAATCCCTTGTCCCACACATCGGGATATGTTTCACTCAAGTGATGTTTCTGAGTAATAAAAGATGAATTTGAAAAAACTGAGAGAGTTTTTTGTTAAAAACAGACCAAGGAATAAAAACATCCTTCACTTTTTACACAGGTGTCATGGTTCTGAAGAAATGTCAAGAATACAATTGCCTTGGGAGAATTGATGCACCTTTGGAGCGACCTCGGGAAAATCCAGTTTTCGCCTAGTTCGGTTGGCCAAATGACTTGTTTGATGATCCCATGATAACTAGAGACAAGCATCTTTCCAATGAGGTATCATAAACTCAATTTGGAGTTGAGAAAGACATTCAAAAGTTGACTGTAATAGCACTCTGCCTTCAAGCAGCCTCATTTGGTACAGTTCGACCAGTCTTGGGAGATTTGATTTTTGACAGAGAAAATGAACTTCAAATTGCAAACTTCTAGTTGGGTTGGAAAGTAGACACACAGAGCGTTCCAATGATCTATCCTAAGCTCAATTTTAGGTTGATAAAGACATTCAAAAGTTGCCCGAAATAGCACTCTACCTTGAGGCAGCCTCATCTGGCACAGTTTGACCAGTCTTGGGAGATTTGATTTTTTGATGGGAAAATAAACTCCAAATCAAAAAATTCTGGTGGGGTTGGAAATTATACAGGAGAGGATTTCCAACAAGCTATACTGTGCTCCATTTGGACATCGGGAAGGCCTCCAAAAGTCACCTGGAAAATAGCGCGACGTACAGGAGGAGCACGACGGTTTTATAAATATTTTCACTCCATATGGTCAGTTATACAAGTGGCAAAAGAAGGAACAAGGTCACCCAAGCCATTTGTCATGTTTGTAACACTACACCTGTAGCTGATGGTTGGCTCTCCACCTTCATTTGGTGACCCTTGGTCGTTCTATCTCTTCATAGCACATTCTATATATTGTATGCAAACCATTTGCAAAGCAAGTTGGTTGGTTGGCTTGTAACTTCTGGGAGATTAGTGGGAAAGAAACTTTTGTTTTCTGCATTGTATATTTTTACAGGAATTAATGAAGGTGGCAGCTCTAATTCATGAGATTCATTGTGGTTGTGAGTGTAGCAAATGTGCCTCTTATGTTTCATATTATCTTGTTATGTTCATAGTTCATTTCATATTCATTTCTGGTGAAATTTTTCGAGTGAGATCAGGTAGAATTCAATTCTATTGCTCTACCTATGGGAAAATTTCATGTGCAATTTTTCATTCTTCTGTTAAAAAGAATTCATGTTTTCCATGCACTTTTCACCTTCTCCATTTCTTTGTTATGTTCCATAGTTTCATTTCGTATTCATTTCTGGTGAGATTTTTCGAGTGAGATCAGGTAGAATTCAATTCTATTGCTCTACCTGTGGGAAAATTTCACATACAGTGTTCATTCTTCTGTTTGAAAAGGATTCATGTCGCCCATGCCCTTTTCAACTTCTTAATCAATCTTTACATCCCACCATATTTCAAAACTAAATTGCTATGCTTTCAGCCTACTTCGCCTCACGAAATAATCTATGCCTTCATGTTAAGTTCTCTATTCATTGAGGTCCATTGGTCCCATAACATCCCAGAAACACACTCATTCATAAAAATCACTCATAATTTTCATTTCCACTTACTAGCCTAAGACAAATAGTTCATTATAAGTCATCTCAGGCCATTTCATTTACTTATTCACTAAGTGTGACTCGGAGAGAGCCCTCTCCTGTTCTGGTACAGCTAGCTACCAGACTGAGCGTGGTTTGTGGTTACCCTGAATTTTGCCTTCCTTCAGCCTGAGGCGGATTTAGGTTCTAACAGGTAGGATATCTCTTCCATATGGGGGTTGACCAGCAGATTCAGCATTGTGTGGCAGGAGATGATATTCTCAAGATATTAAAAGTTGCACATGACAGACCCTGTGGGGGACATTTTGCGGACGAAAGAACAGGCCATAAGGTGCCACAAATGGGATATTACTGGCCCTCCATCTTTTGTGACACTCGAGATTATGTTCGGAGGTGTGATAGCTGTCAATGGATGGGACAACCTAGGAAAGCAGATGAAATTCCTCTTCAGCCCCAGATAGTCCTTGAACCATTCAAGAAATGGGCTATCAATTTTGTGGGGCCCTTCAACCCACCTTCGCATCAGAAAGCTTACATCCTGGTCTATAGTTACTATGTAACTAAATGGGTGAAAGCTACAGTAGTCACGAGAGTAATAGAGAAAGTAGTGGTAGACTTTCTTTTCGAAGAAATCTTTTCTAGGTATGGGACTCCAAGAGAAATTGCATCAAACGGTGGATCACAGTTCACATCTCATATGATAGAAAATTTAATGCGGAAATATGGGGTCAAACATAGAGTGACAACCCCCTATCATCCCCAGGTGAATGGATAGGTAGAAATCACAAACAAGGTATTGGAGAATATCTTGACAAAGACAGTAGCAATCCATCATCGGGACTGGGCACAGAAACTTCCAAAATATTTATGGGCATACAAAACAACATGGCTAAATACAACAAGGTTTTCTCCATATGAATTAGTCTATGGAAATCCCCCTTGTTTCTGGTGGAATTTGAGATTAGTACACTCAGAACAACCCTAGAGGTAGGCTTGGATCTATTAGAAGCACATAAACACTGACTGGAACAGCTGAATGAGTTGGATGATATTCGAGCAGTGACTGTTCAAAATACTACTGTTGTTCAACAACAGAGAATTAAATGGCATGATAAATTTATTAAACTAAGGTGTTTCATGTGGGGGACTGGGTGTTATTGTATGACTCCCGATTTAAGAATTTTAAAGGCAAGCTCTATACTCACTGGATGGGTCCATATCAAGTGGATGCAGTGTTCGACAATGGAATGGTTAGACTAAGTACAATAGATGAGAACCATACCTCGTTCTTAGTAAATGGACACCGTCTAAAACTTTACCACCGTCCAGCCTCTAAAGATGCTTTTGTTAAAAATATTTCTACTTTATCTGATTTAATGGTCATTGGAAAAGAGTATACTCTCACTCTGTCCTAAAAATAAATAAATAAATATAAAATAAAATAAAAAATACATATGTAAAGAAGAAGAAGAAGAAGAAGAAGATATACATATATAATACTGTTGCTACTTAGTTTGTTTGTCTTTTGCAGGAATAACAAAGAAATATGGCGAGGAGAAATGTAACAATCAGTGTTGTCATGGAGATGTTGTTGTATTCCACTAGTGAGAGGCACTAAGTACTGTTACTTTACAAAGTGTTGTTACTCTGTAACATTCGTTTCTCCATAACTGTCGTTACTCCATAACTGTCGTTACTTTGTAACTGTCATTACTCTGCAACTGTCGTTACTCCGTCGGTGTCATTACTCCGTCACTGTCGTTACTCCTTCAGTGTTATTACTTCGCAAATGTCGTTACTCCACCGATGTCATTACTCTGCAACTGCCATTACTCCGCCGATGTCGTTACTCTGCAACTGCCATTACTCACCATTGTCGTTACTCCCAGTGCTGTTATTTTTTGTGTTGTTACTCACTATTGCTTCTATACATTATTGTGGTTACTCGTTGTGCTGTTACTCACTGTTGCTGCTATTCATTGCCGCTGTTACTCCCTGTACTGTTACTTGATATTGCTGCTACTCTGTCAAAAATTTTGCTGCTACTCCACCATAGGTAGGTCCACAGGTACGTCTCCATCAATTTTATGGATTTAATTAAATATTCCAAAAAGGACATTAAAACGTGTCATGGATGGCCATCATTAAGTTAGGGGGGGGGACCGTCGTAATGAATTATGGCATACCTCGAAAAAGCATTTATGGCACATGATCCTTACCTAACTGAATCGATGATTTCGATACTCAGTAATCATACTTTTGATGTGTTGAGACGCATATTCTTACACGCCAAGTCATATCAGTCACCCTCCCAACATGCTGCATTAAATTTCAGAAATATTCCACAGTACCACCTTAACCTGTCATCATTCCCAAATGTACCAGTATTGTTCATCCGATTGTTTCCAAATCAACCATGATGTTATTTCAACTTCCAACGGTTTGGAGACCTGTCACTCTCCCTTGCCAGCCAACTATAGTTGTCACACTGATTTCGCCTCTGCAACAATGGGTGGTCGATCTATTTGCCATGAACTGGAGAATATAGGGGGAATTCGAAACAATCGAGAGGTGTGGTAGGTTTTCGAGAACATTGGCTGGGATGTTTATTTCAACATATTGAGGGGGTCAAAAGAAGAAATGATAGCAAAAATTGCATTGTACTTGGGAGAATGAGGCTCTCAAGTCCGCGGAATTGATATCCATGTAACCAAAGAAATCATCGCGGAAGTCAGTGGGCTTCCTCAAGTCGGGTAGCGATGGTTTTCGAGAAGGACCACCCTTCTAGAATTTCCCGAGTCTTTTCTACAAGTAGGCGAAAGTATTGCACAGAAGGGTCGAGGGTATGACAGGAACTCGCTACCACATCCATGGGGAGGAGTAGCAGAGTTCGTCATCAAATATATGACGTGCGAAGGAAGATACACCACCGTCTTCAAATACCATCTCCACATATTAGCTCACCTGCGATTTCCATAAGTGGAAGCCTTTTCAATGAATGTGCCATATTTTCTACTAAGGAGCCTTCACTTAATGGAACATTCGGCTCAAGGAACATGACAAGTATTGGCGGTTATCACTCACCATGGGTTAGTTCATATGTTGATAATGAATGCTATTGGACAAATCCCGATTCCATGGGATCTATTTAGGCATTCCACAGAGGAACAAATAGCAGTTGTTGTGGCTTCCAGGGTAGAAGAACCTAAAGCTATGGAGGAGGATGCAAAAGATGAGGACTATATTGACCAGGAAGACTCGAAAGAAATGGAGATAGAAATAGAAGAACTTAAAGTTGAGGCGGGTCCCCAAGAGCAAGCTAGAATTGTGGAGTCAATGGCAGATGTGGGGACTGATATAGAAAGGCCCACTAGTACCACGGCTGAGGTTGTCCCACAAGAACTAGCCTTGCCCATAGAACTAGTAGAGCAAGTTGATAACATGGCAACCACGGAAGCAGACCCACAACAAGCCAACATGGACAAAATGATCAATATGGTGACTGAGAGCACTCCACAAGGATCTCCTACCACCTTGGAGCTGATGGAGGAGGAGAATATGATTGAAGAGGAGGTTGTGACCACTCCGACCACAAAATCCATGGAAGAGAGAGAATAGAGACAAGAAGGGCCCAGAGTTGAGGAAACTAGGGGACTCGTGGAGGAAGTAGTGGGAAAATTAGAGCGTGAACTTGAAACTGACCCACAAGAACCAGCATCATCTTCAGGGCCAAATGTTGAGGACTCGTTCCAGTTTTCCTTCTTTATTCCAAGAGGAGTGAAGGTGACTCATTCCCCACAACAAAAAGAAGAAGAATATTTTGCTATCCCTATGGCTTTGAATCTATCACAAAGGCCACAACCATACGGGGTGAATGCTACACAGGCGGTAGGCACCTTGGAGCTAGAAAGGAGAGAAGAAATAGATATTCCTGAGGTTGAAGAACTGGGAGGGATTCCAACAAGCACAGTAGCAGGAAAGCATCTCGCCAAGGCATCATCAGTCGCGGTGATTGCACACAAAGAAGAAACCGATGTTGGCGAAGAGGAGGGACCAAGCGAAGCGGTCCTAACGAATGAGCCAACGACATAGCCTGGTGAGGAGTCCATGAAGCGTGAAGTAATTGAAGGCAGACAGTGGAGGAAAACCTGACAGTGGGCATAGTAGAAGAGGTTTCACGGGATTTACCTCCAGCTGTCGAAACGCAGGAAGTACTAATTAAGCAGGAATGGATCAAGCTGTGTAAATAGTGAGGACTTCCAGTCAAGCAGAAGTATCAACTGCAGTTTAAGGAGACGATGCGGCTCAAAATGGAGGTAAGGAAATTAAGAAAGAAGGTGCACATAATGAAGAAGCAGATAAAGAAGTATAAGTGGCAAGCCAAAAAGCCCAATACCATCGGGGTCGAAGAAGAAACTCAAGTGGACTTGACAGCCACAACCTCTACTTCCACTCAAACAGACCCAGATGAATGAATGTTTGAAGATTGGGAATATGCCTTAATAGCTAAAATACAGTCCTGGAAATCCACTATGGCTCAATACAAAAATGAGATCAGAAGGACCGAGGAAAGAGCCTCCACAACCATCTTTGGATATGTGGAGCATATAGATGTTATGAGACTAAGGCATGCGAAGCAACAACTCAAGACAGAGCAACTAGAAAAGCAAGTGGCAGAACTGAAGGCCGACAAGGAGCAGATGCTCAGTCTGGTGCAAGAGGTTATGGCATGTCATCCCCCTACTTCTTGTTATTCTTTATTTTTTCATGAATGTTTCCTTTTATTTTTCATGGAAAGCATCCGAAATGAGGTCAGCTATGAGATAGAAGATGGAGTACAATTCCTCCAAATCTTGAGGAGTCATGACGTCTCGACTCAACATCTGATGTGTGAGTTTTACCTGCACGGGTATCTACTACGTCTGGACAAAGATTTTAACCTGGTTCCATATGTAGGGGACATTCATTTAAGGGCCCTCACCTCTTATGCTCTTAATCAAATTCACCGGAAAAAGGCTTGTAACACTTTCGAATCCAATCAAGTTACAAAGCCATTTATAGTAAGGGGAGAGCATGAGAGATCAGTCACAATGTTCAATAAGCATAACACCTTCTTGGGAATGGGGGAGAATAGAGATAGAATGGTAAGGACACAAAAATGGTGTCTTGATCTTTGTGTCAAGCAACTCACCACATTTCAAAAAGAGGCCCTTAATTGTTGTCAGATAAGGTGGATGATGTCACCTACAGTTATCCGGAACAGGGAACCTTTTGGGGCACCAAATTTTGCATGAGTACTTGCCAGAGTGCCTAGATATGTGGCATGTGTCTAGAAATGTGGGGCTCGGTGGATGAGAATCCAATTTTAGTTTCCTGTTCTTTCGTTTCCTGCCGAAATTTACACTCCAACTTATGACTTCCAAGGGATTGGTGGAAGGAAGTTCTCCTTTGAAATGGGTTTAAAGTTCCAGGAATAGAGATGGCCTCATAATATGATCTCACCGAGCTTCATGAGACTTATAGTTTGCAAAACCCAAACTTGAAGAGACGGCAGATTGCATGAGGACATGTAGAAAGTTAGTTGGGGGGAGATGTTGGGTACCAAATCGGGTCATCTTTCCATCCATTTCTACTATCCTTTTTTATCTTTTTGTGCTCATTTACCTATGATGTTATGTTAAACTCACAAGTTAAATACCCCCTTACTTGTCCAATTGAAATATTTTAATTAATGAAGTAAAAAGCACAAAGTCTATCTATTTGCGGTACTAAATTATGTGTTTGACTGTAGAGTGGAGAACAAGAACCCTCACTTCAGCATATCGCAATAGATACAATAACGTCCAGCTAGAAGGAGGTCGCATAGCTCAAGGAACAGGTTCCATGAAACTATTCTTAGGCCTTCTTGCCATCTCAAACATCTGATGTCGATACCGTTCCAACCGATGTACATATTTGTATCTGCAATTACTATGTTTCAGGGATATCTATTAATCTCCCTCACTGTGTATAAATTGCAGGTTGTTCCTATGAATGGGGGTTCTCCCATCAGTATTGTAATCATTTGTTACCAAGTAATAAAAGATCATCTATCTTGCTACTCTAGTCTTTTCCGTGGCTAACGCAACCCTGATCAGAGAGCTGGGCCCACTCTTTTAATCAGGTTTTACGTCTTTGTGTGTGTGTGATTTATCAGTTTATGTTTGTTGTTACAGTTCTTTATTGTTTATTATTATCTCTGAAGTTCTATAATTAGTTAATCTCACAACCATGTTTTGAATCTTAAACCATGAACCCTTGGTCGAAACGGATTACGCGTTTGCCCCTACATATACCTTGCGTGTTGCCTTGAAAGGATACACACCCAGATTGATAAATTATTGTCAGAATAAGGTGGATAAGTCGCTCCTACCTAGACACCAACACTATTGACCTACATTCTGATTCAGGCGATGAGACAAAGATTTCAACAAACATTATGCCACAATTGAGAAGGGAACCAAATACTACATGGATCCAAGAACTCGAAGAGATAAAGCAAATAATTCAAGTGGAGAATGTTGAATTAAGGGACTCCTACAAAAAGCAAAGGATGAGAAACAAAGGTTTCAGCATCAGTTACAAGCAAGGGAGGAGGCCTTGGAAAGGTTGCAGAATAACAAGCCTGAGGTAAAAAGTGATTCTTCAATTTCATGTTATTTTTATGATGATGATTTCTCTTCTTTTGAGAAACATACTACAGGAATGTGATCAAAATTGTTGAAGAAAATGGGGTATCAAGGAAAGGGCCTCGGTATTAATGGTCAAGGCATAGTGAATCCCATCAAAGTGGAGGAATTGCCCCATTATGCAAGACTTGGATGTATCATAAAAGAGATTTGGGAATGCTCCAAGACATACAGTGACCAAACAACAACAGATGATGAGAGCATTTCATCCTATTCCAGTGATAGTGAGGATTCCACGAGCACTTATCAGAGGAGCACTAGGAATAAGCATTCCTAGATGATCTGAAAAGTTTGGAGTAGAAAGAATCATTGTAGTTACTACAATGAGGATGGACACCAGAGAGCCATATGTTAGATACTCCATGCCTAGAAAGCACCTATGAAGAAACCAACTAGTGAAGATGTTCAACAAGCGAATCAACCACAGGGAGGCGATCCATTCACTTTGTGAGTGAGAGATGGTTTTATTAGATATAGTATCTTGTCATATTATTGCAAATCATATGTTGTGAAATTATTGCAAAAGTGATGATGTGTTTTCCATCACTTATGAAAGCAACATAATGATGTTTTGACTTCTTTTTATTGATAGTTGGGGTATTAGTTTCTATTACAATGTACACTTGACCAAAGAGTGTGTCTTATAAACTCTTAGCAAGTATGAGCATTCTTTGTTATAACCCTATTTTACACTCCATTATAGTGAGAGAAACTCAATATCAACTTACCTCAGTTGTTTGGCTAAAATGCATCCCTTTTCACCTTTTCTTTTACTTTGTGAGATTTATCCCATGATAAAATGGTGATATTACATTATTGAGTTACTTCTCATAATTAATTTGCCAAAAATATTATAATTATGGGATAATATTTATTTTCATAATTGAGTAATTGAGAAAAAACTCATAATTGTGGTAAAGTTTTCTAGAGTTTTCCATTCCCAACTAGATCAACTTGATCCACTTCTGTATGAGTTGGCTAGGGGTCTATTATTATAGAATTTTCCTAACTTCTCAAGCTCCTAGGTGTTTATATACATTTTCCTGAAGGATAGAATGAGCCTATATAATCTCACCAAGAGGAGAGGGGGTAAGATCAAGTATCCAAACTATAGCACGAGAGATCTGTTGTATTGGGAGAGGAGACCATGCTACAAGCTTGAGGAGAGGATCTCCTTTGTTGGAAGGTATATTGATGTACTTTCACTGATATGGTTAATAAAAATCTATGTTTCTTCCCCTTATATTTGTTTTGCATTAATTTATATGTGTGATTTCTATGTTTTGATTTGAGGATATTCTGTGGAAGATCACTTGTCATCTCTATTTGGTTGTGTTTTTGTGTAGGTTTTGGATCGGGAGTGGATGAAAGAGGTCACTTGAGTAGAGCTGATTTGAACTTCAACAGGAATGCAAAAAATTACAGAAATAATCATAAACACAGAGATGTAGCGAAAAAACACTTCATTTCATTAATAGAAAAATATTAATCTATGCTTACAAACATAATGGAAATAAGATAGCTTGGGTGGTGGTAGCTTATCTCTAAGAAGAGATCTGGTGGCTACATGCCTCTGAACTGTGTTACAATGAGGCTCAAGGGCCTGTTTATTATTGGAAAACATGAGAAAACCGTAAACAACCAAAACCCTAACCCTAGGGGATAACACCAAGAGTTTGTGGACCCCGTTGGGGTTAGTTGGGTAGCCAACTTCCCAGGGTCGTAACTTGGTCATATTATCTCCGTTTGGCGCATATGATACCTTGTTGGAAATGTCACATCGAGTACTACAGTTTTTGCCATAGGCCCCTACTTATAGCTATATGCTTGTCACAAACCCCAAAAAAACAATGTTTAGGGAGTCAAAACTGCTATGGAAGTTCAGGACCTAAAAAACTGCTAAAAATTGTAAATGTTGAAATGAACAAGGAAACAGATGAAACTAACTGGCAGGTCTAGGTGAAATAGGTGGCTGTCCACCATTATCCACCTAGATCATTCCTCCCCCCTTAGGAAGAAATGGTCCCGATTGCGTGCAGAGCCTCCATGAAGTGAGGAAATTTATGTTGAACCTAGTCCCTGGTGAACCACTTGCCCTAGTGAAGGAGATGGCCTGCTTTGACAACTCGATATAACTATATTCTCTGTTGGCAATTTTTCATGATATTTGTGTCCATGATCTGATCAGTTGTGGCTTGTTCTATGCAGTCTGAGTTGAGCTTTGTTGGTGTGAGTTGTTGTGTAGTGCCATATGTGTCCAACAATGGTGGAAAGTATGGTCGAAGGTGATCTACATTGAACATAAGGTGAAGACCAAGGAATGGTGGGATGTTGAGCTTGAAGGCATTGAAATCGGCAGCCTTGGTGATGGTGTATGGCCCATATCGGAGTGGGCGGAACTTGTAGTGGGGTCCAACAAGGCGCTCCTTTTGCAAATGTAGCCAAAAGTTGTCACCCACCCGAAACTTGTGTGGAATTAAATGTTGATCATGGCGTTGATTGTACTTAGCATTGGCTCTGTCCAATATATCATGGACTTATTTGTGGATGTGTTGAATGCGCTCAATGAAGTTGTTAGCCCTTTCAGCTTTGGACTGAATGTGAAATGAATCTACCTGAGTGGCTGCAAATCATATGAACACATCAATGGGGCATAATGGCCGAAATCCTAGCCCTACTTGAAAGGGTTTTTATTCTATTGAGATGTGGAGAGCTCTGTTGTAGTTGTCTTGGACATAGGGGATACTTTCATCCCATGTGCGTGGATGCTTTGAGTTGTACCTACTGCAAAATGTGTACGATCATCCTGTTGACAACCTCTGCTTGGCCATCAGTTTGGGGATGGAAAGTTGTGGACTTAGTAAGTTTTGTATCTAACATCGACCAGAGACTTGACCAAAATGCACTCAGGAATTTTTTGTCCCAATCTGAGACAATGGACTATGGGATCCCAAAGTGTACCCACACTCACTCAAAGAAGAGCTTAGTAGTGGCCTCGACTATGATACTCTTCTTGAAGGCCCCCATGATGACCATCTTAGAGAATTTGTCGACGACCACAAAAATGAAATCATTGTCGTGCTTAGTAGAAGGAAGGCCTGACATGTAATCCATGGAGATAGATTCCCAAGGCTGGCTAGGAGTAGGTAGAGGACTATGCAGACCTTGCTTCTTGATAGTTGATTTGGAAATGGCATAGGTGGTGCAAGATCTAATGTACTTCCCAACATCCTGATGAAGTTTCAGCCAATAAAAATACTTCTGCAATACCGCCACTGTTTTCTCTACTCCAAAATGTCTAGAGACCTGATTGTAGTGTGCCTCCAAAATCATCTTGGCACGCTCACTTGAAGGAAAACAGATGTGTCTCGGGTGGCATAACAGTGCATCCTGAAGGTGAAATTTTGGAACTTGCTTCCCTTCTAGGAGTGTCTAGTATATGTTGCCTAATTTTAGATCGCTCTTATAAAGATGTAGCCACACTGATGTCTCGTGCCCGCAGGGGTCGAGCACAGTGATCAGCGCCATGCCTAGTGGTTGGCTGAGGCAATCAATAATGTTATTGGTTCTTCCCTTCTTATACTTAATGTTCAAATGGAACTATCGCAGATAGGTGGACCATTTCTGATGGAGATCATTATGCAACTTCCCTTCTGTTTGTATGAACTGTAGAGGTTGGTGGTCTATGTGGATGATCATTTCCTTCCCCATAATGTAATGCTTCCACTAACAGTAGGCCAGTATAATGGAATACATTTCTTTGTCATAATTGGGGTACTTTAAGATTGTGTTTGAAAGTGTCTCACTATGGTAAGCCCCTGGATGCCCATGTTGAGTAAGAACCGCACCAATAGCATAGTCGGAGGCATTTGTCTCAATCTCAAATGGTTGTTACAGGTCTGGTAATGTGAGCACTGGTGCAGAATATAGGCGATTCTTCAACTCGGAGAATGCTTTTTGTTGGGTTTCTGACAAAAAAGACTTTGCTTTCACTTTGCCCTTGGTGACTTGGCTTAAAGGACAAGAGATATGAGAGAACCCCAACACGAACCTATGGTAGAAATTGGCAAGACCCAAAAGGCTATGGAGCTCTATTAGAGTTATAGGGGTTGGCCAATCCCAAATGACTTGTATCTTGGAAGGGTCCACATGTACACCCTTCTCATCAATGATGTATCCCAGATATTGAGCCTGGGTCAAGCCAAAGATTCATTTCTCCAAGTTAGCACACAACTTGTGTTGTCGCAGGGTTTGAAGGACCTGTCGAATATGTTGGAGGTGCTCTTCCCAACTCTGGCTAAAGATCAAGATGTCATCTAAATAAACCACCACGAATGCATTGGTGAAGGGTCACATGATGTCATCAATCAATCTTATGAAGGTTGTAGGGTAATTCATCAATCCAAACGACATGACCAACCATTCAAAAAGGCCCTCCTTGGATTTGAAGGCAGTGTTCCACACATTAGAGAGTTTGATAGGCACCTGGTGATAACCTAACTTCAAGTCAATCTTACTGAAATATTTGGCCCCTTTGAGATGGTCCAAAAGGTCATCAATCTACAGGATTGGGTACCTATTCCAAACATTGATCTTTTTCAGTTGTCGAAAGTCAATACAGAGCCTCCAGGTCCCATCCTTCTTCTGTACCAATACAATCGGGCTCCCACAAGGTGATGATCTTGGCTTGATGTGCCCTTTCTGCAATAATTCCTAAATTTTCCTCTTGATCTCATCATTCTCCAGAACATAGTGTCGATAGATCTTTCCGTTGGGTAGCGGCGCGCCTAGGGTCAGATCGATGGAGTGCTTGACCTGACAGTGCAGAGGTACCCCAGTGGGTGAGGCGAAAACATCCATGTACTCCTCCACGACCTTGTCCATCTGTTGTTGTTGTGTAGAGGAGCCCTACCTGGAAGCCGTGGCCACAACCTTCTTCTTTCCTTGGGGGCGAATCATAAGGAAAACAAATTTCCTAGTCTAGGAAATGATCTTGTTGCATTGCTTTACTATGATCAAAGAGATGGCGACAGGCGAGGCTACCTATAGTATCTTCTACAACTTATTAGCCAAAGCAATAATCACAGAGCGAGGTCTAGACTCAGATACATCATGTTGTTTCCAAAAGTATGGGTGTCTTAACAGTACATCACATAATTCAAGAGGAGAAACGTCACATAGTACCTCATCTGTGAAGGGCTTGATGTTGTAGGGAAGATCGTACTGTTGGCTGACGTGAAGATCTCGTCCTTGGTGAAGCCACCTGATGGTGTATGGTTGTTGATTTGATGTAGTATTTAGGCCCATCCACTTCACAACCTCTGCTGAAATGAGGTTCTTTTGTCTCCCGCTGTTGAAAATAAACTGCAGCGAAGAACCCTTCACCCACATCTGTGAGTGGAAGAGGTGTTCCCCCTCCTCTGGATCTTCAGGCTCAATATTCTAGATCTTGGTGGTGGGCACGGTGGCACTGGGCTCCATATCAATGATTTGCTTCCCTTTGTCAATTCCCTTATCAAGTTCTAATTCAGAGTCAGAAACTGTGTCTGATTTGGAAGCCTTCAGCTCGGCCACCAGTGACTGCTTGGCCCGACACTCACTTGTATTGTGAGTGGACCTCTTATGGAACTCACACCATTTTCTTGTATCCTTCTTCATATTCATGGTGTTGTTCTTTGCTTATGGATTCACTAGACTATCCTGGGTAGTCCCGCCTTAGCTTGGTCATTTGTTTTGTGGTTTGGGTGCGCATTGTCCTTGCTTTGGATTTGCAGATCCAAAGTCTATTCTATTTAAACTTCTACTCAATCTTGACAACATACCAATACATCATGCTAGGGGAGGAAATGTCCAGGAACTCCATCTCATCCTTGATCTACTTGTGTAGACAACCGCAGTACTTGAGAACCAAATGTCATTCAGTATCATTGGTACCCAAATTTGTGTGAAGGGTATGGAAAATATTTGTGAACTCTGGCACATCTTGGTCCCTTCCCTTCCGTATCATGGTCCACTTTATGTATTTGTCTTCATAACTCTTGATAGGGTAATATTGTTTCTTGATGGCATCTTGGAAAGAATTCCAAGTGGGTGCAGCTGAAAACAACGAGGGTTCACTCTCGTCCTTTTATTCACAGTAGGTTTCCCACCAGTCCTGGACCTGTGGGGCAGCTTTGAGAAGTTCAAAAGTAATATTTTCCCGATTGGAAAACTCATGAACTAAAAAATATCCTTCCAATAGATTTAACCATTTATCTATGGCATTTTCATCTATCAGGCCTTCGAATATGGGAATATCAAAGTTAACTTGTACCTTAAAAGTAGTGGCGCCTCCATAGTGGTTGTTGGATGAAGATGCACTATCTGTTGGTAATTGTCGAAGGATACGGGAAACATTATCCATCACCGCATCCCTATGTTGCTTGATGGCTTCCTCGAGCAAAATTTTGAAAGGATCTCCTGCCCTCTTGTCTTTCTTTTCTTCCACCATGGGAGGTCGTCAGGTTTTGTGAGGTTGATCTTGCAATGGCTTAACTAGATCAAGACCTAACTCATTATACCCTGACCTCATTAGGGACGTGCAAAGAAAAATACAGAAAGAGCATACTTCTATGATACCACTGATCCAAACTTAAACAGGAACGCAACAAATTACATATATAATCATAAACATAGAGATGCAGAAGAAAAACAATTCATTTCATTAATATAAAAATATTGAACTATGCTTACAAACAAAATGGAAATAAGATAGCTCGGGCGATGGTAGCTTATCTCTGAGAAGAGATGTGGCGGCTACATGCCTCTAAACTGTGTTACAATGAGGCTCAAGGGCCTATTTATTGTTGGAAAACATGAGAAAACTCTAAACAACCAAAACCCTAACCCAAGAGATGTAACACCAAGAGTTTGTGGGCCTCGTTGGGGTTAGATGGGAAACAAACTTCCTGGGGTAGTAACTTGGTCATATTATCTTCGTTTGGCACATATGATACCTTCTTAGAAAGGTCTCACTGAGTATTACAGGTTTCACCACAAGCCCCTATTGACAACAATGGGTATGTCGCGAACCCCAAAAAACGACCTTCAGGGGGTCAAAACTGCTCCAGAAGTTCAAGACCCAGAAAACTGCTAAAAAAAGTAAATGTTGAAATGAAAAAGGAAATAGATGAAACTGAATGGGGTGTCTAGGTGGAATGGGTGGGTGGCCACTAGTATCCACCTGGAACAAGACCATTGCGATTATGCATGAAGCTCAAAACCCTTCACCAATCTACGAGGAGGCCAGGTGCACAATTTTTCCTCTTAACATCTAGATCTATTTGTATGTTGCATGTGTGAGTATTTGGTTGGGATCGATCTATCTATCCCTTAGTCATTTATCTTTTTTCTATCTAGTGATCTCAATCAGGCATGGGATCACGACGCAATAGCTCCTTGCATAATTCAATGCAACAAAATTGGTGCTTTCAATGAGAACATTTTTCTTTTGCCCTCTTTGTATTTAGATCCCTTCTCTTTTGCTTTGGATCTGGTTTTTTTTTGTCTTCCATTGAGTTCTCTATGGTTTTTTGGATTCACATATTGATCACCATTTTATCATGGTATAAATCTCACATAATTAAAAGAAAAGGTGAAAAGGGATGCATTTTAGCCAAACAACTGAGGTAAGTTGATATTGAGTTTCTCTCACTATAATGGAGTGGAAAATAGCATTATAACATGCAGGTTCATGATTGGCCATATAATTGAATAGGAAATTTCCAAATATTGTACAATGGGTTTGCAAATGATGCAGGTGTCAGCTCATCACTTATGTCTTCAAAGAACAAAGGTGAAGGAGAAGGAAGTGTGGATTGTCAAGGCACTTGTGTGCAGAGAAGGGAACACAATAAATTGCAGATTATGTTCATGCTTTTGAAGGACCAAAATCACCTTAGTGGGGAGGAATGATCCAAGTGGCTCCCAAAACACCATGTGATCAAAGAGGGCTCGGGAAAGGCTCAACAATCAAAGTTATTATATTACCATGAAACCAAGGTCATATCGAAGATCTCGTGACAATATTTTCAACAACGCAAACATCACCTCAATCTGACATTGTATGCAAAAGTTATGGCCAATCAAAGTTTTGGTTAACTAGGCCCCTTGGCTAAAGTTACAGAGCATCAACTAAATTCGGAAGTTCGGCTAAATTTGGGGGAGCCAATAAATTTAACGGAAACTAATGAGGCAACAATTTGGCACTTTGTGGCAATCGTTTCTAGTTGTCGAAAATGGAAAAATTGGCGCCTACTTAATTTTTCCGATGACCCCAAAATTTTGGCCGAGGAATTTTGTCCATATTAAAAAAAAATAATAAATAAATTAAATTAAAATTAAAATTAAAATTAAAAATTAAAATTGGCCAATGGCCCAACAAATTAATATTACCAAACATTCTACCAAGAAGGCAAGCTTGAAAATTAACATCAAGTTTTTTTATTTAAACTCATATTTGTCACAAGGGAAGAGGGGCATGGAACCCAATGCAAAGGTGGAACCCTGACACTGGGGAATAAGCAAGGAATCTAAAACATTCCCTAAGGGCCAAATTTTGACAGTCTCAGAACCAAGCTGAATTTATATTCATTTTACTCAGTTCTTCGCAAGGAGCACATTGGTGAAGTCATATTTTTCATCTAAGCAACAGATATTTAGTCAACTTGCATATAGGAATCTTTTTGGAGTCATAAGGAATCTAAAAGATTCTTGAAGGTCCAAATTTTGACAATTTCATAATCATACCAACTTTATACTAATTTTACTCATTTTTTCACAAGGAACACAATGGCGAAGTCATATTTATCATTTTAGAAGCATATATTCAGTCATCTTCCAAAGAGGAATCTTTGTGGAATCATGAGGAATCTAAAAGATTCCCTAAGGGCTAAATTTTGATAGTTTCATAACCAGGCCGATGTTATACTCATTTTTTCGCAAGGAGCATAGTGGTGAAGTCATATTTGTCATTTGAGTAGAAGATCTTCAATCAACATGCAAAGAAGAATTTGTGTGGAATCATGAGGAATCTAAAAGATTCCCTAAGGACCAAATTTTGACAGTTTCAGAACTAGTCTGACTTTATATTCATTTTGCTCAGTTTTTTGTAAGGAGCACAGTGATGAAGTCAAATTTATAAAATGTGTAGCAGAATTCTATTCAACCAGTGAGAATGAATCTTTGGGGAATCTTTGGGATTCCCAAAGGTCCAGATTTTGACCGGAGTAGAAAGGCGTCAAGTTTACAGTAATATTTCATGATTTTCTGCCAGCAATTCAATGGTGCAATCCATTTCTTCAGAAGAGGTGTCCATTTTCAGACCATCCCCGGAAGTGGAGGCATAAGGTGTCTTTTGTACACGCATGTAATTTGATTTTTGTTGAAGATTAATGAAGAAGGCCTCCCCACATTAAACAAAGCCCGGAGATGTAGCCCACACTGGGTGAACTTCATTATCAACTTGTCTTGTCTTTGCTTCTCGTGGTTGTTGTTTATTTCTACTTCATTTATATATATGCAGCTTATGGTCACATGCTCTTTAAAATGTGATTTTGTATGCATCTTTGAAGTGAAAATATTTGGATCACTTGGTAGTTGTTGTTATAAGTAAATTTCACTAAATGCACATAATACTCCCATTTTGTGGGCTTGTCCATTACGTACATACAAAACATATCCTCTAATATTTGATTTTTCCTCTCTGTTTGACCATCTATTTGAGAATGTTAGGTTACACTAAAGTTCATCTATGTACCCATCCCTGCAAACAATTGTTTCCCTAAATTCGAAGTAAACTTTGCATCCCGATCTGATATAACTATTTTCAGTATTCCATGTAACTGAAAGATATCTTTCATGAAAATGTGTGCAATCTATACAACTTTATATGTGGAGTGGATGGGTATAAATTGAGCTACCTTGCTTAAATTATTCACTACTACCATGATTGAGTCATGTTGAATCTTGGTTTTAGGTAGCCCAGTAATGAAATCCAAAGAGATAACCTCCCACTTCCATTATGGAGTGGGTAAAGAATTTAACAATCCTCTATGGTGTTTGTGTTCCATATTCACCTGTTGGCACTCTTAACACCTTTCCAAATACTCAACCACTTCTCCTTTCACACCTGGCCAATTAACTCATTCCTTAGAGTTGTAATAATATTTTGTACCATGGATGAGATGAAAAGTGTTTTATGTGATGTTCATTTAAAATCATTTGTTTTATTGTAGGCTCATTTGAAACATATATTTTATTTCTTAAAGTTAGAAACCCATCTTTATTTTTTGCATAATCATATTGTTTCACACTATTTAATTTCCACTATATTTGTCGATATACATAATATTTTAAGGTGGCTACCCTGATTTGTTCCACAAAATATGTTTTTGGACTGCTAGCAACAACTTCAATAATCTAACTTGCATTCTCTCTCAATGAATTTACTACTTTATTCTCCTTCTCTTTGATACGTTTAATATCAAACTCAAAATTGCTTAAGAAATCCATCCATCTTGCTTGTATGGCATTCAAATATGGTTGGCTGAAAAAATACTTCAAAGTGATATGATCAGTAACAAGAGTAATTTATTTTCCTAACAGATAATATTGCCACATATTTAGTTCATGTATGGATGCAACTAACTCGAGATCATAAACAACATAATCTTTCTCATGGTATTTTAATTTTCTAGATGCATATGCAATTACATGACTTTCCTGCAGCAATACTCGACCTAGCCCTTATAGACATGCATATGTGAAACCGTGAAATATCTACCGGGATCAACAATTTTCAATATTGGAGGTACTATTAATAAATGCTTCAACCTGTCACAACTCTCTTAGAATTTCTATGTCAAATTAAACTCAATTCCCTTTTCCTATAGTGATTTTATGGGGTAACCTAATTTTTAAAATCCTTTAATAAACCTTCGGTAGTACCTGGTGAGACCCATGAAAGATCTAATATCTGTCACATCCTTAGGCACTAGCGATTTTAAAATTGCCTTGATCTTTTGAGGGTCAAGTGAAATCCCTTCCTTACAAATCACAGGTCCCAAGTATTGGATTTTGTTCTATTAAAATTCACTTTTGTTGAACTTTGGATAAAACTGGTAGTCTCTAAGAGTTTGTAGAAATATCCTCAGGTGCTGTTCATTTTTTTCCTAATATTTTGAATATATGAGAATATCATCAATAAAAATTAACATGAACTTCTCTAAATATTGGCTAAAAACATTGTTCATCAGGCACATGAAAGTAGTAGGATAATTTGTATAGTCAAATCAAAGTACAACAAATTTATAATGGTCATATCGCGTTCTAAAGGCTTCTTGGGTATGCCTTTGTCTTTGATCCTTAATTGATGGTAAGTAGGCTGAAGGCCTATTTTCGAAAAAAAATTGTTTCCCCACTAACTTGGTCAAATAGATCATCTATCTTAGGTAGAGGATATTTGCTTTTAACAGTCAATTTATGCAGTTTTCTATAGACTTTATGTAGGGTAATTCAATTGTAATTAAAATGTCAATCCAGGTCCATATACTTGTGAAGTACACTTTCACAATATATGCTAAGAAATTAACCTTAAATTTAAGAGAGAATCTAATCTAACAAAAAGAATTAAAAGATTGAAATTACAGTGAAATCTTACTCATGAAGTGATATCCAAAAAGAGGATACACACTTTCTTTTGAAAAGCATTAACAGAAAAAACTCATGAAAAACTTATTCTATTTTGTATTGAAAGTAGAAAGAAAATTATTCTAGAAATGCAGTAAGATTTAATTTAAGGAAACAATAGATCTTGAGTTAATTGATTCTACACTAGTAAGCGAGTAAAATTCTATTTATGAAAAGTAAAATGGAAGTTCTAATCTATGAAAGGTGAATGCAATTCTAAGCTATGAAATAAACACTATGATGTGAAAGTCAATTAAATTCAATGCTATTAAAAAAAGAAAAAAAAATCAAACTTTGTGAAAGACAATCAAATTCTATTTCTATGAAAGCATTTTGAATTCTTATTCTAACAAAAATAAAGGAAGACTTACTCTATGAAAGACTAATTGAATTATATACTAATTAAACTCTATTTTAGGAAAACACTTAAACTTTCTAAGGAAGCACTTGAAATCTATTCTATGAAATAATTTTAAAATCTATTCTAATAAAGACAGACTTATTCTATGAAAATTGAATAACAACTACCATGGAATCAAAGTAAACTAAATTGATTGTGAAAGATTGGTGCGTGTGTGTACAAAATTCAGATTTCATTCATATCTGTGCAAAATTTCATATCCTATCTATAAATATGAGACTAGAAACAATTACAAAAGTGTAAGACTAATGGAAAAAACAATTAGAAAATGTTTTTTATTGTTTTCAAGAATTTAGTCAAGCACTTTTATCTACAGAAGAACAAGAAATAGTTGAGTAAAAGATAGTGCAAAAATTAAATGAGCAGAACAGAGGATTAAAACAAAGTACTGAAAGAAATCTTGAAAAAATTGAATGTAAAGAAAACTAATTTACACTCATACTCAATAGGGGGGCCTCCTGAGGTGCACAATAGATGAAATCTTAGAGAATTTCTTCATCAAACGTAGATTATTTTCATGAAAGTGCAACCATAATACAAAATTGTACTAAAAGAGAAGTGCATATACAGTCAACAAAAATATGAACTTAACTTCAAAGATAATAACAACATCTAATCAGATGGTTCACTTTCTAGTGAAGCAATTTATAGTGTTTTAAAATAACAACCCTAAGAAACTAAATGTTAAATACTAGAGCTATGAATTGACATCTTAGTTTTTTATTTCTATGAGAACTCTAATTCACTAGATTCGCTATCAAGGAAGTGAATCATGTGAATATTAATTTTCTAAACACATCATCATCCTTCAAAACTTCTCATTTCTTAAGGATATCCCTCGCTTGATGTAGAATCACACTTGCTTGATACTATGTTATGATGCCAAGTATTTTGAATACGCCATGTCACAATTTGCCCAAAGGTTTGAATTTGATGTTACAGTCAACCTGTGAACTTTCGTTTGTTCACAATAGGTGAAGAACCATGTAGGAACTATTTGGTATCTTCGCATGTGCTTTAGTTGATTTGTCTTCCATGGGATCTATTCAAACCTTGGATTTTGTTGTAGCGGCTACAAACACCCTCCAAAATTTTTCCTTAGCCTATTTTGGAGTCTCGCTACCAACCTTACACAGCACCTTGTCTTGCTTCATCAAATCCTCAAGATTCATTGTCTTTCTTGCACAAAGACAGTCTGTCAATCACAGTTTGATATTTTCCCTTCACAGGCTGCTCACTCGGACTTGGTCTAGCTACAGGTTGAGAATATTCCCCTTGAAAATAGCGCATTTTTGGAGAGCAACCAACTTTCCCTTTAGAAATTACGTAATCCCCTCTGACAGTATGCTGGGCTCCAAGATTGCGCAATCCTACCAGCCAACCCTCCCAGTAGGATTTGTGCAAATTTTCCCAGCAGTAGGTTATTCAGCCTAGGATTTTCACAAAACTAGGTAGCAGTCAGCTCCTCAGCCCAAAAATTGTGCAAACCCCTAGGCAGCTAGTCCAACTCCTAGCCAGAAATGTGCATTTTTCTCCAACAATCGAGTAGTCTCTTACATGTGCAGCTAAGTTGACCGGTTCCCTCCGGGATCGAGCAAAATAGACTTGAATGCATAGGTTGATTCTCCTAAGGCAGCATGCAAAGGCATCCCTTGTCTCAGGGATCTATGTTTAATAGTTGGAGGTTACATGCAAGGAGCAATTCAGAAACCTGCCACCAAGTGTCGCTTCCCCTAGATTTGTGGCATGCGTGTCACTACCTAAATGTTATTGAAACTCATCAACCGGACATTGTAGAGCTCATTCCTCACAGCAACCTTACAGCTCTGACATCCCACATCACATCTACGAGCAATCATCACATTTAGCTCAGTTGTCTTGGGGTAAGCTCGCTTCCCATGCCTTGTGTTGCATTTCTATCGCTTCTTGTGTTTTCACTTGTATGAGTATTGTTTGCTTGATTTATTTTATCTCTTGATATCGTTTACATGTATATTGACTTGTCCTAGATTTGTTTCAGTTTTCGTTGCTATCTCAATAATGTCACATGCATGAAATTATTTTGCACAAACGTTTGCCCAACCGGAAAACTGCCTTACCCACATGCATTTTGATATGTTTGTTGAATATTCATTCATGTTTTGCATGCACTAGTAATCACTTCTGCTATCACTTAGTGTCACCATGCATTCACTGACTTGCTTTTAGTTTCCCGTCGGCGAGTCGGGCCAACCTTGGCCTAAGCTTTGCCTTCACCAATGCTGCAATACGCAATCTGGGAAAGGAAGGATCACCTTCCTCTACAGTTTTTCACATTCCTTCCCATCACTAGCCTCTAGGACTGTTTGTGCATTTATGGAGGATAGTGGCTGCTTGGCCCAAGAAATTGTGCAAATTTGTCCCTGGGCTAGCAGTCCTTCCCAGCCAGAATTGTGCATTGTGCAATCCTAGCAGTTAGCAGCCAGACTGGACTATGCATTGCATAGTTCCAATAGTCATCTAGTCTCCCAATAGCCCAAAATGTGCCTTGTGTAGTCTTGGCAGTCGGTCTCCCAACCTTTTGGCCGAAATTGTTCAACCTTCATGATCATGAACCCAAGTATGTTGCAAGTAAGTTCTCATGTTCATTTTGGTTTTTGATTGACAGATTTCTTTCCATGATTGTTGCCATGTCTCCAGGTATCACAGGTGTTCATCTGCCTCTTAGTAGTATAGGTACAATGGTTTCCAGGAGAGCACAAACGAAGACACCATTCAGAGCACACTTGGGGATGTAGTCGATCTAGTGTCTATAAGCTTGCCTACTCACAAAGACATCAATTTGTTCATAGACAAGGACATCAAGTAGCATCATGGTGAGCAACATCATGAACAACAGTTGAAGGCAACATACCGAAGCCAGCGAACACAGAGAATGTAGCAAACGCAGAGAATGTAGTGAATGCAATAGGAAGGTTGTCGACAACACGGAGGCAGCACAACGTTGCAAGCACAAGTAGGTCCATTGATGATGAAAGCAACTTTGGAGACTCCGACTATGAAGTGACTGTGCAACATGAAGATCACGTGAATGCAGAAGATGGAACAAAGAAGGAGTTGCATGTGCTGAAGCAGCAACTTAGGAAGAACATGAAGCTACATAGACAAAAAATTAGTTGTTGCAGGAACAGGAACAATAGTGGGCGCAACATGCGCTCACATATGAAATTGTTCTCGTACAAGTTAAGGATCCACCCCAGGAGCTGACACGGAGAAAACATGGTGATAAATGTTGTTGATCACAAGTAAGGGATTCAATAACATGCATGCCGTTGAATGCATGCATGCAATCCAACCCATTCAACACACTCACCAAGGTGAAGACAAGAAGCAAGTCCAACTGGGGCTGAACATGTACTTCGGTAGGTTGATGTGCATGACCACCAGCACACACTTGAAGATCATCATCGACACGATGCATCATTGAGTTGCCGATTCAATGATACCCTAGAAGACCATGCGCGTGTTAGCAGATGAGTTGGATGAAATGGGCCAAACCAATGCATCATTTGCAACAGAGGCAAGATTTCACTTCAGAAAGATGTCACCATGAGGTGCATGCACACCATCATGATGACCAAGCTTGGCATCAGCTCACCACCTTCACCATCACAAGCATGTCAAAGAGTTGGTCTCACCACAACGAACCAAGTGTCAGTGATGTCTTGCAAGGCTTGCTCAAGCCATGTTGTCTCACATGAGTAGATGTGCATTGTAATGTTGAGTCATGTCAAGTGTAAGTCAAGTGTCAACAGTTGGATGTAACATCCATAGAGTAGGTGAAGAGTCATGAGGGTAGTTGAATGGTCACAAAGGGAAATGTCAAGGGTCACCCCACCCTTTATTATAAATAGTCCCTCATAACTCATTGTATAGGCTTTTGGTTAGCCAAGCTTCTACTAAGACTATGTTGAAGAAGGCTTGGATAGTATTGTAATGCGCCTTGGCTTCTCTACTACACGGAGTTAGTACATCTCTTTGGAGGAGCAGGCGAATGTGGTTGTAACGTTCCACTATTGGGGCTAGCAGGTTTACATGGTGTATTGCATGATTGTTACTTACACTTCTTTAATAATAAGAGCTAGCACATTTTCATGCATATGTTGTTATTGTAGTTGGACTATTATGGTTTCCTTAATGATATATGTTGTTTAAATTACGTACTTTTATAGGAACTGATTTGTATGCAATTATATGAATCTTGTTGTTAATGTGTTGCATATGTTTTTAACGTTGTCACCATCCATATTGACTACTCTACCGGACAACAAACAATCGTTTCTCATGAACCTTGCTATATCAACTGTCACACTCGTCTTAGACTAATCCATGAGTGTTGTTTGTGTTATCTTACCCTGTTGTTGTGAGTGTCACATCTGAGTGGACTGCTCTACCGGAAGCTACGCATGTCCTTTGTGTGGTATGTTCCTAGCTGAGTTGGGGCTGATCCTTTTCAACCTGGAACTCACCTTCACATTCCTCTCCCTTTGAAGTGTTGGAACCTCTCGTACACATTCCTCGACTCTCAGCATCAGTCACACCCTTGCTACTGATAGATTTATCTTATTTGCCTCTGTGTGACATCACAGTCAAGGCATTACCTTATGACCCACTATTGGGACTCCTACACAAAATGTTTTGAGGTCTAATTGGGACTTCTTACTGGGGAGATCCCATTGACATGTTGGCGGGTCTAGCACCATCAAAATTTCTGGCACTAGAAGGAGGGCGTGATGATAGGAAATGTCCTCTCATCTAGTTTTGAACCTTTGCATATCTTTCATGGAGTCTTGCATTCTTCTTCCCCCAAGGTCTTTTTTGAATCATGAAGATGCCTCCATATTGAGGAAGCTCTTCAATCTCTTATCTACTCACACGTATGATGGTCAAGGCGAAGTGGCCTAGCTTGAGCACTTACATAACTTTCTTTCCATGATTTATGAGGAAGATGAGTTTACTAACGAATAGGTCGGGTTGCTGCTCGCATACACACTTCATGAATCTCCATTTCATTGGGTGCTTAGCCTACCGGCTAACACCATGCACTCATGTGAGCACTTCTATGATCTTATTGAAGACACATTCTATCATTTTCATCCAGACCATCTTGACCGAAAATTGTTACAACAAAAGAGGGCTCTGCATGAATCCGTTATTGATTTTCGGCAGCGCTTCAGTGACTTGCAATTTCAAGCTCCGACGATCCAAATGAAGTTTGCTTATCTCTAGGACTGGTTCAAGTACTGTCTTAAGAAATCTGCTCATCCCAATAGGAATCTTGATGTCAAGCCTCGCTCAACCTTCTTCGTTGGTGGAACTACGCAATCCCATGTGGGAGCAGGCACTTTCTCAACAGATTGTCTGCCTCCCTCTCATTCAACAGTTCCACCATTGCTGAGTGATCATGAGGATCATGTTCGCACATCTGTTCACCCTTCACACCCTCCCAACATCACTCCACTCAATTTTCGTGCAAAGTTGGTTGTGAGTCCTTCGCGTTCCCATATGCAAATTTTTTTTTTTTGACCTTCGTCTTCGCACTTAGGTGATCCTTCGGACGAAGTTATCTTGTGTCCATCCATTTCGAACTCTTCGCTTGTTGTGAACAAGGAACAACCCATTTACAGAGTTGTTGTTGCACAACCAACATGTGTTGTCATTCATGAAGAGTATGTGCTATCACTCAGGTTGTTCCCTTTGACTCCCAAGGGAATACGGCCGAGGTAACCACAAACCAATCTTTGGACTGCAGGTCCTAGCCTACCAACAATCAGAGAGGGCTCTCTCTTCAGGATTTAACTTTGTTTAAGGGGTGATTTTAGGCTAGATATGAGGCACATGGGTTTTGGTTTTGATTTGATTGATGAGATGGTTGATATATTCAAGCAGAGTTGGCATGCAAAGTGTAAGAAGTTCAAACCATTGGGCATGGAGTCATGACAGTCAACTGAAGGGTGTGTCTTCTTTGGTAGAAGAGGGGAATATGGAGTAGGATAGCTACACATGGCACAATGATTTATGCTGGAACAAGAATGAAATGGAGGTTAGGGAATGAGAGGCAATTAAGGATCTCTCATGTAGCCAAAGAGGGAAAGTGGATGAATAATATCTAGGAGCAATGAAGAATTCCCAGACAGCATTCATATGTGAAGAGAATAGATTAAACATGCACAATTAAGAATGCATATTCATCACTGATTCGAGGAAAACATGGAAAGTTACAAGAATTGAGCACAGAGGGCATGAAAACCAATTCTGGTCTATTCCTTTTTCCTCCAACTTAGATTATGATATATATTTGGTACAGCTATGTATAAACTGATAAACGAAGGGAGGAAAACTTATTGAACCATGAGCAAGCACGAGAATTCCATACCAATTTCTTCAACCATTAAAAGCACAACCAGCCAGTTCAGATGTAAGCATTCCAACAATCTTTGATTACAGAAGTTCTTAGTATTTACAGTGCAGCTCTCAAAATGAGAGATCAACCAAACAACCCATCAACCCATATTACATCGTTCAGGGTTGTATTTATAGGCAAAATATCTACAACAAAGGTCTGCTAGAAGATCTTTTTAGAAAATAAATGCAGTTAACCTAACTTGTCTTATAAGAAATGAAAATATCTATCTAATGCTGCACTGGGGGCAGCTGTTTCAAAAATGAGGCTATCTATCTTTTGTTGTTATGCACTGGCCATTGATCATAACTGCACATTGGTCTCTGTTCCACTGCTCTTGGGTGGCTTTACTACACATTAACTGTGGTCGGAGAGCCTTAAATGGCTTCACCGCTTCCTTATGGTCGATCTGATACTCTATGCCACTTCACTGATACTCTTTTATTGAATCTGGGCTTCTTCTTTTCTTTGATATGCTAAAAACTATTAAAACGCCCCTTTTCTGCCCTTTCGAGGCAAAAATAGCCGCTAAAAATAAAGATTCCCCATTTTGGCCTATTTCCCGTAGCGATGCATGATTAGCGCTAAGCGCTAATCGCGCATCGAAAACTGCCTCAGAATTTGATTACGGGCCTCCGAAGCATCGATTTCACACTTGCGTGCTTTCCTTTTGGCGGATGACATTAGCAGTACGGCGGGTGATGTCAGTGATATGGCGGGTGACGTCAGTAGTGGGACCCAGTACAGATGACGACGTCAGTAGGGTGACGTGGCAAGGTGACGTGGCAGGGTGACGCAGCAGGGTGCAGCACAGTGGCAGGTGAGGTGGCAGGGTGACGTAAGCAACAAGGGAGGGCGGTCAGTGGTTTGTGTCGGACCACTTTTGGTACGGGAGTGGTATGTGTCAGGGGTGGCCCGATGCAATGAAGAGCTGACAACTGTCCCGGTGTACGATAGTGAAACCGTCGTCCATCGGGCACTATCGTGCCGTTATGAAAGGGCGCCCGATATGCATGAGGGTCGTCGAATCTGGGAGAGACGATCCGACGGTGGACGGGATGGCAAGATGAGCGGGTCTTAAATAAAAAGCGTGTGCGATAAATGTTGATTATTCACGGCGGTGGGTGGGTTTTAGACTTTAGGTTTTACGGGTTAAATGCGCGCTCAGGGTCATGGTTATTCATTGATCAAATATCAATGAAACCCATATGTTATGCATGTGTGGGGTGTGGTATGGTGTTATGTGTGGGGGAGGGGTTTTAGCATGGTTATTTATTTAACCAGAGGTCAAACAAATCCCAAGGGAAATTAATGTGGAAGGGCTAATACTAAGGCCCCAAATAGACCTAGTATTTCCCGGACTTTTATTGATTTGGCTATAGTTGCCATAGGGTGGGATATTTAATATTTTGGGGTTTTTATATAGTTTTTTCATAGAATAGGGGGAGGGGAAATGATTTAGGGAGATAGATAGTATTGTTAGATGTTAATATGAGGTTTTGGAATGCAAAGGAGGGGATGCATGCTAAGTTTAGAATGAAAACTTAAGCATAAGGAAATAAATGGATAGTGTAAAGATAAGTTTTACACAAGAAATGTGGCTTCTTTTCACTAAGCCAACTCAGATGTCAACTTGGTTTTTTTAACCAAGATGGAGTGAAAACTGGACTGATTGGGCAGATCCCAAAGTCCTCAAGGGGATGTTAGTGAGTGATTTGGGAAATAAGAAGAAGGGGGAGTTAGAGATGCCTTGCCTGATCTGATCAACATGAGAAAGTGCCACAAATTGTGATCTGAATGAATATAACACTTGAAAATATGAAATGGATCACATAGCTTGATTTCTGCAACCACGAAACTACTTACCCAGCCTACTTTACCTGGAATTTTTTCTTCTTTTGGTTTGGGTGCACTTGAACTAGCAAACCCAACTTTTCAACTTTTTCCTTTTATTTACTGTCCTCCTACCGACATCTATACTTATTCCATCCAGGGGCTCAGATTAAGCTGTTGAGCACCCTTGCTTCTCTACCTATCTAAGAATCTTCCTAGATTAAGTTGTTGGATAGACAATGATTCTCTATATTCTACAACATGAAATTAAAACCTAGGGAGATCAAGATTAAGCTGTTTGGACCTCCCTTTAACTGAAAATTCTTCAAAAATGGAATAACTCCTCAAAATTGGAATACAGCAAAGGCAACTAGGCTGGGAGACTCTCATGGACACTTCTTTGGCCTGAGCATCAAATATGGAACATTGCAGCCTGCAGAGCATGACATATTTAGCATGTAAACATGTCAATCATGAAGGATGAATACCTGCTATGGACATGAGACTAACAGTATGAGTGGGAGCTTGAACATCAACACTCGGCGAAGGATGACTCCCTTCCGTCCGAGCCCCCTCCATTCTCTCCTAGCTTCTTTGGTGAACTTGCCATCCATGAGTTTGCATGTGTGTCTTCATCCATGGATGCACCTATTGTTGATCACTCACATGACTCAGCAGATGCTAGTCCATCATTCAACAATGGAGAGGATAAGTTATTCATTGAAGATCCAATTGATCCTTCATCTATCTTTTTCGAAAATACAGAGGATGAGTTCATTCGCTTTTCATCTACCCCTTTGTTTGATTCATCTGACCATGAGGATGCCGAAGAATTCATTGATTTTTCTGATCATGGCTGTCGTGATCCATTTGCTTCCATTTTTTATCAAGATCATAGATCTATCACAATTGATCTTTCGAAGCCACCAGTTTATGATGATCTACTTGATGATGAAGTTAAGACACCCAAGACTGTCGAGGCACTTCAGCCCGAGCTGATGGTTATGTCAGGCCCTCGCTCTCTTGGGGTCAGTCTCACTTCCTACCATGAAACTATTCAATCACCCAAGGCTCGTCATCACTCGTCTATATGCATTGAAGATCCATCTCACACACAGATCACACTTCCTCCACTCGAAATCCACAAACGCATTGCTTGTGCATTGGAGGAGTCTTACATTGCAAGCACTCATTCGTGATGCAAGTTATCTTTGTTTCTTTCGTTTTCTTGCATGTCTTAGTCAAGAGTGTGAATTTTCTTCAAAGTTGCACGTAGTGTCACACAGCGCCATGATAAGTCAACGAACTATCCGTCATGTGCATGCATTCACTTATATACCGTGGGCACTTTGAAACACGAAGTGTGGATTTCTTCACTGTTATATCTTTCTTGTATGCTAGTTTGCACAACTAGGTTACTCTTGGACCAAGCCTTCACCCATATGGGTCTACCAATGCGTCAGTGGCTGCATTGGAAGTATCACTTCACGTGATTAGGCCCATGCACCATTAGTGTAGGAGTGGGAGTAGTGTTTTCTTTCAGTTGTTTGCTTGCATGCTTATTTGCTTTCATGATTTGTTTTCTTGTTTGTTTGCTTGCTTTGCTCTCATTTTTTCTTTTGCTTTTTCTTGGATTTTTTGTTATTTCATTCATTTGTTTCGTTCATAGATTCGTTCACATGAAACCACGTGTAACTTATGAAACAAGTTGGGTAAAGTACAAGAGGGTTTGTACAACTATCGCTACTTGGTTATCTTTCATCTTGCCTCTGTATGATGAACTTGTTACTCTTAGTCTATGATACGTTGAAGGAAAATACGTACTCTTCGAAGTGAACCTTGGTGTAAACACAATTCTCACGTGCTAATTAGTGTCACCTTCTCTAGTCAATTATTTTTGGGTTAACCCTTGTTAGCTCAGTCAAGTAGAGTAAGGTGAGGGGGAAAACCTTAATAGGCACATCAAAGATATAATAAACTACTTCTCTGCTAGAACAAGCTCCTCTGCTCTCAATAAGTTAAGATCTCTCTTCTACCTCTGAAATGATTATGTGTTATGCACAATGGAAATGAAAAAATAAAAATAAAAAATAAAAAAAATCAAAAGTAAAAAAAAATGAAAAATGAAAAATGAATAATGTGAAAGAAGAGAAATGCTTCCTGCACAGGAAGGTGATGCAAGTAACTCCACTGGGGTACTGACTAGGCTCGCTGGAAACAGATCCATGCTTTTTTTCCTATGTGACTCCACTAGGGCACTGTCCATGCCTACTGGCAGTGGAGCAACACCATAGATGAAACTAAGATTCTGACGACTCTACTTCTTGTGCACCTATATACTCCTCAACCCCAATCGAAACAACTGTGTTGCCTTGGCTTGGAATGTGTGTCATTGGACCAAGAGTTTGGAAGATGCTACATCTTACAATCAGGCTAGTGTGAAACCAAGATGAGTTGAGAGCTGAAAAATACTTCCAAAGGTTTAGACTTGGCTTTCACGAACAAGGTCCATTCAAAGAGCTAGAGTTTTACTAGTGTGCCACCAAGTGTTGTAGCGGTTACAAACACCCTCCAAAAATTTTCCTTAGCCTATTTTGGAGCCTCCCTACCAACCGTACATAGCACCTTGCCTTTCTTCGACAAGTCCTTAAGCTTCAGTGTCTTTCTTGCACAAAGGTAGCCTATCGATCACAGTTTGATCTTTTCCCTTCACAGGCTACTGACCTAGACTTGGTCCAGCTGCAAAATGAGCAGCTTCCCCTTGAAAATTGTGCATTTTTGGAGGGAAACTAGCCTTCTCTCCAGAAATTGCACAATCCCCTCTAACAACCTACTGGGCTCCAGGATTACGCAATCTTGCCAGCCAACCCTCCAAGAAGAATTTGCACAAATTTTCCTAGCAGTAAGCTGTTCAGCCCAGGATTTGCACAAATCTAGGCAGCAATCACCTACTCAACCTAGAAATTGTTCAAACCCCCTAGGCATCCAGCCCAACTCCCAGCCAGAAATGCGTATTTTTCTCCAACAGTCGAAAAGTCTCTTGCATGTGTAGCTGACTTGACTGGTTCCCTCTGGGACCGAGAAAAATAGACTTGCATGCATAGGTTTCTTCTCCTAAGGCAACAGGAAAAGGCATTCGTTGTCTAGTGGATCTATGTTTAGTAATTGGAGGTTACATGCAAGGAGAAATTCAAAAACCTCCCACCAAGTGTCGCTTCCCCTAGATTTGTGGCATGCATGTCACAACCTCGATGTTATCGAAACTCATCAACCGAATGATGTAGAGCTCATTCCTCACATCAACCTTGTAGCTCTGACATCACACATCACATCTAGGAGTAGTCAGCGCATTCAGCTCAACTGACTTGGGGTAAGCCCGCTTCCCATGCCTTGTGCTGCATTTCTATCGCATTTTGTTTTTTTGCTTGTATGAGTGTTGTTTTCTTGATTTATTTGATATCTTGATGTCATTTACATGTATATTATCTTTTCCTATCTCTGTTTTAGTTTCCGTTGCTATCTCACTGTTGTCACAATCATGAAACTGTTTTGCATAGACGTTCGCCCAACCAGCGAACTACCTCATTTGTATGCATGTTGATCTCTTTGCTAAATCTTTCATTCATGTTTTGCATGCACTGGTAATCACTTTTGCTATCACTTGGTGTTTCCATTCCTTCATTGACTTACTTGCTTTCAGTTTCCCATCAGCAAGTCAGGCTAACCTTGGCCCGGGCTTTGCCTTCACCTAGGCTGCATTATGCAATCTAGGAAAGGAAGGCTCACCTTCCACTCCAGATTTCCACATTCCTACCTAGCATTGGCCTCTAGGACTGTTTTGTGCATTTCTGGAGGAAAATGGCTACTTGGCCCAAGAAATTGCGCAAATCTATCCCTAGGCCAGCAGTCCTTCCTAGCTGGAATTGCGCATTACACAATCCTAGCAGTCAGCAGCCAGACTGGGTTGTGCATTGCACAGTTCTAGTAGTCAGCCAATCTCCCGACAACCTAGACTATGCTTTGTGCATTTTTGGTAGTCGGTCTCCCTACCTCCTAGCTGAAATTGCACAACCTTCGTGATCATGAACCTAGGTATGTTGCAAGTCAGTTCTCATGTTCATTTTGTTTTTTGACTGACATATTTCTTGCCATGAGTTTTTCCATGTCTCCAAGTATCACAGGTGTCTGCCTCTCAACAGTACTGCTATAATGGTTTCCAGGAGAGCAGAGACGAAGACACCATTTAGAGCACTCTTGGGGATGTAGTTGATCAAGTTTCTATGAGCTTGCCTACTCATGGAGACATCAAGTTGTTCATAGACAAGGACATCAAGTAGCATCATGAACAAAAGCTGAAGGAAGCGTACCGAATGCAGGGAATGCAGTGAACATAATGAATGTAGCGAACACAAGAGGAAGTTTGTCGACAACATGGAGGTGGAACAAGGTTGCAAGCACAAGCAAGTCCATTGATGATGAAAGAAACTTTGGAGACTCCGGCTATGAATTGATGACACAACATGAAGATCGCGCGAAAGTATAAGATGGATCAAAGAAGGAGTTGCATGTGCTGAAGAAACAACTCGGAAAGAACATGATGTTGCACAGACAGATGAATAAGTTGCAACAGGAACAGGAACAGAAGTGCGCTCGTACAAGTTAAGGATCCATCCCAGCAGCTGACACAGAGGAACCATGGTGAGCAGTGTTGTTGATCGCATGCAAGGGATTCGACAACATGCATGTCATTGAATGCACGCATGCTATCCAACCCATTCAACACACTCACCAAGGTGAAGACAAGAAGCAAGTCCAATTGGGGTTGAACATGTACTTCGGCAAGTTGATGTGCATGACCACCAACACACTTGAAGATCAACACAGACACTATGCATCAGTGTGTTGCCGATTAAACTGTACCCAAGAAGACCATGTGCATGTTAGCAGACAAGTTGGATGAAAGGGGCCAAACCAATGCACCGACTACAACATAGGCAATAGTTCGCTTCAGCAAGATGTCACCATGAGGTGCATGCACACCATCATGGACGACCAAGCTTAGCAACAACTCACCACCTTCACCATCACAAGCATGTCAAAGAGTTGGTCTCACCACAGCAAACTGAGTGTCAATGATGTCTTGCAAGGCTTGCTCAAGCCATGTTGTCTCACATGAGTACATGTGCATTGTAATGTTAAGTCATGTCAACTGTAAGTCAAGGGTCAACAGTTGGATGTAACAGTCATAGAGTAGGTGAAGAGTCATGAGAGTAGTTGAACTATCACAAAGGGGAATGTCAAGGGTCATCCCACCCTTTGCTATAAATAGTCCCTCATAACTCGTTGTATAGGAGTTTGGTTATCCAAGCTTCTACTAAGACTATCTTGAAGAAGGCTTGGACAGTATTGTAATGTGCCTTGGCTTCTCCACTGCACAGAGCTAGTACATCTCTTTCGAGGAGTAGGCAGATGTGGTTGTAATTTTCCTTTTTGGGGCTAGCAGGTTTACATGGTGTATTGCATGATTGTGACTTACACTTCTTTAATAATAAGAGCCAACACATTTTCATGCATATGTTGTTATTGTAGTTGGATTGTTCCAGTTTCCTTAATGATATCTGTTGTTTAATTTACGTACTTGTATATGAACTGATTTGTATGCAATTATATGAATCTTGTTGTTAATGTGTTGCATATGTTGTTAATTTTGTCACGGTCTGTGTCGACTGCTCTGCCAAACATTAGACAGACCTTTCTCATGAACCTTTCTATATCAACCATCACACTCATCTCGAACTGATATGTGAGTGTTGTTCGTGTTATCTTACCCTGTTGTTGTGACTGTCGCATCCGAGTGGACTGCTCCGCTGGAAGTTGTGCATGTCCTTCGTGTGGTGTGTTCCTAGCCGAGTTGGGATTGACCCCTTTCAACTTGGAACTCACCTTCACCTTCATGTCCCTTCGAAGTGTCGGAACCTCTCAAACACATTCCTTAACTCTCTACATCAATCACACCCTTGCTACTGTCAATGTTATCTTACTTGCCTCAATTTGACACTGCGGTCAAGGCATTACCTTACGACCCACTACTGGGACTCCTACACCAAATGGTCTGAGGTCTAATTGGGACTTCTTACCGGGGAGATCCACTTGACATGTTGGTGGGTTCAGCACCGTCAACAGATTCAACTACAAAATATTAGTGAGGCTGCAGAATGTGTCAAATTTTGTAACTCATGCAAATTAAGTCAAATTTACAAAGAAAAACATATAGAATTAAGAGAATACTATACCTTTACCTTATTTCTTGTTTATGTATCTTTGATGGCTACTTATTTCAAAAGAGTAGTGTAGTGATGTAAGGAAAAGTGGCAAATGAGTGAAAAGTGAGGTAACAAACTATCAAAATAATGTAATTCCTATGGCCCAACACTATACACATTATGAATGTTACACCTTTATTCCTTACAAATAACATAGGTGTTCCCCAAGGGTAAACACTTGGTTTGATGTACCCCTTGTCTAGCAACTCGTGTAGTTGCATTTTTAACTCCATGAATTCTTGCACACCCATTCTATAGGGTTCTTTAGACACACGTGTGGCTCCCGGTATTAATTCAATTGTGAAATCTATGTCTCTTTTAGGGGATAGTCCTAGAATCTCAACTTGAAACACATATTTAAACTCCTTAATTACTTCAAGATCATCTATGTTTATGTTTTCTGTATGAATTCTTTCGATACAACAAACATTTTTCAGCCCTTCTTGGCATGTATTTTCAGTTGTATAGTTGAAATTTTCCTAGTGGATATGGGTCTTGGCATTCCTCTAAATGCTATACATTGAATCCTTCTTCGGTGGTGTATGTAATAGTTTTCTCTAGGTGATTAACTATGGACCTGTGTTTCTCTAACTAATCCATTCCTATCAATAAATCATAAGAACCTAGAGGAAATACATTTAAATTTATTTCTGTTGGACACCCATTTAAGTTCACGGCACAATTTTTAAACCGGCTGGTCACTTTTATTTTAGTACCAGAGGCCAATTTAACCAACCACAACTTCTTAAATGTTTCTATACTTAACTTGCATCTGCCACAACTTCTGGACTAACATAAGCTGGCCCCTAGATCATCTAAAATATACATAGATTGGTCTAAAATCATACCTTCAATGTCAATAATTGTTGATTAGTGTTATTCCAAATGGTGTTCTAATGCAACATTGATCCTTGGTATATTTCTAGTTACACCACTCACTATATACACTTCCTATACTGCATGAAAATTTTGGACTGACCTCGTATTATATGGACAATTTCTAAGCAAATGGGGCTCTTTGCAGCCCCAACATTTTAATGATTCTCGTTCTTATCCATTATTACTTCCCTTATGATTCAAGTCAATTGTTTTAGAGTCTATTTGAGTTTGCGTAGGCTATAGCTAATTTTTCTTGTTAAACTCTTTGGGTTGATGATTTTTCCCAAAAATTTTGAGAACATAAAATTTTGACTTTTTATTTCCTGCTCCAAAGTTGTCTTTTCCCTTATTGGGCCATGATTTTGAGCCTTCCCTTTTATGCTTGGACTTATAGTTGTAAATTATGGCTTCCCAGGTAATCTTGTCCATTGTTTTGAGATTATCATACTTAATTCTTTCCTTATATGAAAGAGGAAGACAATTAAGAAATTGTTGCATCTTTGTTTTTTCTTCACAAATATAAGGAACATAACTCAATAGATTTGTAAATTTGGCCACAAACTCATCCATACTCATTTAGACCAAATTTATATCATGAAATTGTTTTGTTTTATCATCATAATATCTCTCAATTAAATATTTATCCTTAAATAATTTCTAAAATTCTTCCTTCTCACTATATTTTCCTCTATGTTGTCTACTATACTCACTTCTTCCCACCATAGTGAGGCTTTTTCTGGTAGAGGATAGACGGCTAGTCTGGCCTTCAAGTTGTTGGAATATTCTTATACTTGAGAGTATTTAGCCATCTTTTGTTTATTCTTATTTTTCCCCATCGACTATGGGAAGTCTGAACTTTTTGAATTGTCCTTTCCAATTATGTTTTTTGTTTCTTCCTTGGTGTGTGTGCTTTTGAGGATGTTTTTTCTAATTCCTCCTCACTCTCAGGTTTTTTATTCTCACTCTCATCATTACCATCTATAATTTTTTACTTGAAGGTGATCTATATTGGATCATTATATTTTTTTTTCATCCATATCGATGCATTCAAAGTGGAAAAAGTGGAGGAATCAACTCACCAGACCATTTTTACCAACAGGACCCAGTTTGGCAAAACGAGGTCTGAAACATTCCAGGAGTGTTTTGAGGCATCAAACAAAATTTTTTGGGGGTAAAACTTCGTTAATTTAACATGCACAATTTTTTTTTATTCTACACACAGATATCTTTCCAACGATGCAAGAAGTGCATCAATTGGAGAAAGTATGCGTAAGTTATGCCACTCAGAAGTTGACCTTCCTCATTTCACCACCATAATTCGAGAGGATGCCATGTCAGCCCAAGTTATTCATGGAAAAGTGGCTAGCCATGTTATTTTGATGTAAATTTCTCTAGAAGAGTATATATTGTAACTTTGATTAAGAGTTGAGGTAGTCAAACTTAAGCATTAGTCGGTTATCAGACTGTGTTATAATTGGGCCACTAGGAGGAAGAGGAATTCCATTCTTTCGAGTTAATTTGTTTCATAGATCAGAAAAAATATCCAAGATGGATAGGAGGTATAGAAAACATAGAGTATTTGTGTATTGTAGTAGCCCATGGGCCACATGCCATACTTCTTTGCACTTGTAGCCATATTTCCAGAGAGAGAAAGAGAGTGAAGCAACCTTGCCTTCCAGCAGGTTTTCTCTTTAAAGGGTTTCCCAAAGCATATCTTGTGTCTTATGTGTATGAATGAGCTTTTATTTTTTCATTCTCTATTTTCTGCATAATTTACATTCGCATGCATGCACTAATTACAATAAAATCTTCAAATCTAGAAATTTAATAAAACTATAATGATGTAAAATTTTTGGATTTTTAATATAATATTATCAGATCTGTTGTGACGAACTATCTAGTGGAATATCCATAACAATTTACAGATCATATTGGTATCAGATATAGGTTTCTTTGGGTATTTTGCGGATATATACAGGGGATCTGAATCGATGGGCCAAAAATCATAAATCCATAATCATGTCCAACTAATCTGTAAATGGTCCTCATGATCCTATAGAGGTGAGGTTTTCGAGGCTGGAACAACAAGTTGTAGAAATAAATAGCAATGTAAACCTCCTCATGGTGGCCCTGAGAAATAAGCTTGGGATGTTTAGAGAATATGGGGGTTAAATTAAAAGGACAAATTAGAAAGGGGATTGAGAGATCGGGATGAAATGAGTCTAAGAAAGAATCTGGAAAAGATTAACCCACTTTGAGTGACGTGAATCAATCCCTGTTTAAAATTGAATCAAAATTTGATATCAATCCATACCATGGTGAGATCAAGGCTTTGAAGTTGAACCACTAGTTGTAGCAACTGGAAGTTTATTTCAACATCCATGAAACTGTGTAAGGTCAAAAGATCTCATTTGCATGGTTGAAATTAGAGGGCCATGCACTAACTTGGTGAGAGAGCCACACAGAGACCTTGAGGTTGGAGGGAGAGCCTCTATTGATTAAGTGGGAGGACTCCAAAACCCTCATTAATTCATAGTTTTATCCCATTGGGTATATTGATTACTAATGGATCCATTGGCACTACTTCAGGAAAAATCTAGGTCCAAGTGTGCAGGAGTACAGCACAGAGTTCAGAAATATGGTTATAATTTTGGGTATCTCTACAAAGAACCCAAATGTACTCCTCAATTATTTGGGGAGTCTGCGCAACCATCTATGTTGGCAAGTGATGTTGTTCAAGCCCAAATCATTGAATGAGGATTGTGTATAGGCATAGTACCTAGAGAACATAGGCCTGAAGAGAGCACAATAAAGTGGATCGAAAAAGAAGGAGAAACATGATGCTTCTAAGTAGGGAAAGAAGAATCATAAAGGGGGACAAGATAAAAATACGACAGCCACAACACACCAGTTCAAAGATCCTAACAACCACTACAAACACTAAAACATTGATGGCCATACAGAGAAGTGTTGGAAGTTGCATCCAGAGATAAGCTCAAAGAATAAGAAGAAAGATAATGAGAGGAAAAATCTCATCACCACTAATTCAAGAAACCAAGTTGAAAACATCTCAGATGTGGATGCGAATATTTTTTGTACATTAGTGCATAAGGAGGTGAATTTTAGTAGCCTCCAGCAACAGGAAGAGAAATAAATGACCAAACTCTTCCATATAAAGATACAGATCAAGAAGACAAATATTGATGCTATGTTTGACTCAGCATCGCAGATGAATCTCATTGCAAAAAAGTTGGTCAAGAAGTTGGGGCTCGAAGTTCATGATCATCCAAACCCATATCCACTAGGATGGGTAAATAACGATGTAAATATTAAGGTAACAAAATAGTGCAAAAATAGATTTGTTATCAGTCCCAATTTTATTGGTGAAATAAATCTAGATGTGGTTCCCCTTGATGTATGTGGATTCATGCTTGAGAGTCCATACATGTACATGCAAGATGTAATATCATGAGGAGATTCAACTAGTACTAGCTCGTCAAGGATGGAAAATCGTTCATCATCAATGTTCACAAAGGCAAGTCGAAAATTTCAAAGGTAAGTGTCAACCAAGCCAAGAAATTGATTAGTTCTAGAAAGAAGTATGTTTTATTATTTTTAAGAGAAATCCAGTTTGTAGAGGAGTCAATAAGAGGCAAGGCATCCTTGGAGGGGTGTACTAAGAAACAAAAACAGTAGTTGAAGTATTTTTTACAAGCTTATAGGGATGTGTTACGAGAGCCTAAGAGAGACGTGGAGTACGAGATCCAACTATTGCCAAACTCTCCATTGACATATATTGGGTTGTATAGGCAAATTGTTATATAAGCAAATGAGGTGAAGAAACAGTTGTAGAAACTGTTGTAAAAGGGTGTCATTCAACTGAGTGTATCACCATGCAGGTGACCCATCATCATTGTGCCAAAGAAAGATGGGACTTGGCAGATGTGTATAGATTACAAGGCATTGAACAAAATCACGCTCAAGAATAGATACCGCCTTCATAGGATAAATGATTTGTTGGATTAGTTGCAGCAAGAAAAATACTCCACCAAGTTGGACTTGAAGTATCATTATCACTAGGTTTGAGTCAAAGAGGAAGATACCTGGAAGACAACCTTCAAAACCAGGAAAGGTTTGCATGAGTGGTAAGTCATGCCATTTGGCCCATGTAATGCACCAGCTATGTTTATGAGATTAATGAATGATGTAATGTTCCCTTTTATAGATTCACTTGTTATTATCTATTTGGATGATATATTGGTATATAGTGATACATGGGAGGATCACATGTCACATTTGACGCATGTGCTAGAAACATTGAAGAATCACTGGCTTCTATAAAATCTCAAGAAGTGTGATTTTGTGTAGTAGTCTTTGGTTTATATAGGGTATGTGATCGGTGGAGGAGAGTTGAAGATAGATCCTTCCAAGATGGAGGCCATCATGAAATGGTCGATGCCTACTAATGTTTCTGAGGTTAGGAGTTTCATTGGGCAGCACAGTACCTGAGGAAATTCACAACCTATTTTTTAGTGGTAGATGCACTACTAAACGCCATAACAACAAGTGGTAAGAGTTTCCAGTGACGAAAAGGTCTGCAGAAGGATTTCGAGGATCTAAAGAATAATATTAGTCAAGAACTAGTTATGGCATTACCAAACTACCAGTGACCCTGTTAGAGTCGGCTTGGTCAAGTCCTCTGCCATGGATCAAAACTCTTTATGCATTTCATGATTAGGTGTCCCGCTCCTCTCTTCCAGTTGCATTTCGCTAGGGACATGCCATGACCTGACGGAGAAATTCATGCTAGTCAGTTTCCTTCATGTCTAGCCCATGCTGGTTCAGGTCTTTGTCCAAAATCAATGAAATTCATGATAGTCAAGGTCTGGTCCTATTCTAAGACAGAGTCATTTTTGGTTTGAGTCTAAAAATTCATCAGTTTGGTCCTTGCAAAAACATGTCCAGAAACAAGCCATGCAGGCCAGAGGGAGACCTTATACACCTACAGTGCAGAAAGCTTCATCATCACCACAAGAGACATTGACTCTTCTTCAAAACTCTGTTTTGAAGAAAAGTCAAGCAAGGTCAACTATGACAAAATTTTCAAGAAATCAACAGTTGACATTTTTAGATGCAGTCATGGATGTTAAAGTTAGAGGCCCAGTCACACAATCCCCGCAAAGGAATGCCGAAAATTTCATCAAGAGAGTCACAATTTTGAAGAAAAAATGGAAAAAACAGAGTTTTGTAAAAGTCAATAAAAATGGCGCAAAACTCAACATTAGAAAGTGGGTTTTTTAAAGAGGAAAAAATCAAACTAGTTTCTCTCAAGCCTATAAATACATATTGTGGCCCAAAGCAAAGCTATTGTGCCATTGGAGACTTAGAAAGACATTTTAAAAGGTGGGAGAGTGAGATTGGTGAGCGTTTGAGTGAGTTGATAGGTGACTTGGGAAGCGCGGCGCACACAGGCAGGAGCGCGACACACTCACCGCGCAACGCATATACAACCACCCCACCGTTGAACAAATACACAGGCGCGTAGCGCACTAGGAAGTGCACGGCGCACACAGTCTAGCAGCTCAAAAACGATGCAAAAGCGTTGCAAATATTTGTGAAAGCCATGAAATCACGAGGTACGCCTTTGACACCTCTCCTCCAATCAACTTGGTCAATGATTAGCTTTTATAAGATGTCAAGTGAGATCCAAAACATATTGGCCATCCATGCCAATCATCCTCAAAGCAAAAGTGATAATGGGGGTTTGTAAATTTGAAGAATCCACCAAGGTTTTGTTTCCCCTCTCCTCTTTCTCTCACTCCTCATCGTCCGCACTTCCATATCCCCCACATCTACTAAGAAAACCCCTTAGAAACCTCCACTAAGACCCATCCCCTGTTTTCCAAGCAAATTGTGTCATTCGACCACGCATGGCGCACACAAAAAGGGTGCGCGACGCACTGGGAGCCCGGCCACAGTGTTAACTTCACACTGGCGTAGCACATACCCGACGCGCGGCGCACAAGCCTGTGAGCCTAAAAAGGCACCAAATCTCTCAAATTCTTGTAAATTGGCTCCCAACATTATAAAATTTCCCATAAATCATCTCATCATTGATCCTTAAATTCAAGGAAAAATATATCTTGATGGCCATGACATCAAAGAAAAACTTCAATCAAGCAAACACAAAATAACACAAAGAATGGCAAATAGCTAGGGTTTTGCTACAGTAACTTAATTATCAATTATGCTCCTACCCTACCTCT